>PVJN01004372.1:0-76068 GCA_004026805.1 Lasiurus borealis | reverse complement strand
CCACCACCCCCTGCTGGCTTGCTTACCCTCAACTGCCATCTCCTCTTGACCTGATCAGCCCTACCCATCTCTGCCTCAGCCCCACCACCATGGCTTTGTCCTGAAGGTTTCCCAGTCTAATTAGCATATTACCCATTTATTAGTATAGAATGCCAAAATTTGGAAGCAGCCTAAGTGCCCATTAGTAGATGAGTGGGAAAAAAAGCTGTGGTACATTTACATGGTGAAATAATAGTTGGCTATAAAAATGAAGGAGAACTTACTCTTTATAACAGAATGGATGGACCATTATGCTAAGTGAATAAACCAATCAAAGAAAGACAAGTACCATATGATTTCACTCATGTGTGGAATCTAATGAACAAAATAAGCAAACAAACAAAAGAGAAACAGACTCATTGATAGAGAACAGATTGACAGCTGTCAGAGGGGAGAGGGGTTATGGGGCTGGGTGAAAAAGTGAAGGGATTAAGCAAAACACAATAAAAACAAAAACACTTCATAGACACCAACAATAGTATGGTGATTACCAGAGGAAAAAAGGGTGGTGGGAGGTACAAGAGGTTATAGTGAGGATTAATGATGATGGAAGGAGATTTGACTTAGGGTGTTAAACACAAAATACAATATATAGATGGTTGGTTATAGAATTGTACACCAGAAACCTATATAATTTTAATAACTAATGTCACCCTAGTAAATTCTATTAAAAATAAATTTTTAAAGAAGTTCTGGAGTGGTCCCTGAGCAAGGCTTGCAGAGTGATGAGCCCACAGGTTGGTTATACAACCACAAGAGCTGGAAAGACAGTGGCTTTTCCCCCTGTGGCCAAATCCCACCTAAGGTTAAGAGAAACCAGGTGGTGCATGTGGATGCCAGAGGGAGGGCAGCTAGGTGCAGTGGGTCCCTTCATTTGCAAGTCTGATTATTGCCAGGCAGCCTCATTCTGTGCTTAAGGATATGGAAGGTGGAGCATAACTGAGCCCATAGAACCCCCAGACATTTGGAGATTGCAAGTGTGACAGGGAGCGGTGGAGCCAGCTCATGGGGATAGGAACAGAGAAACACTGGAACTGAGTGCAAGGATGAGCTGCAGGCCTTTTCTCTCTTTGGTGTCTATTTTTGTCTTGATCAAAAGAGTTTAAAAGTTTTGCCCACCTCAAATGTTTTTTTTTTTCTTTTCTGTTTTTATATTACTCACTAGAAGCCCAGCGCATGAAATCATGCGAGACCCAGGGCTCCACCTGAAGGCACTACTGTGGGACCCATCAATGCACATCCTGGAGAGTCTGGTTGTTGGTTGTTACAGTGTGATGGCAGTAGGGCCACAAGCCTTTTATAATATAGATTGTTTTTTCCCCACTAAGAAACTATTTAGAGAAATGAATGGAATTCGATTTCTTTGCTACTCAACTGAATAACTGTCACCCACATGTTCCCTTTTCACTATCCTTTGTAAGTAAATAAAAGTGTTATTGCTCTCCGGGCACTGTGTGCTCTGAAATCTGGGACCCTTTCCACACTGTGTCCCCCAAACCTTCACTGCAGCAACTGTGCCTCCTTCAAGGGTCCTATCAGGAGAATCCAAAATCCAGTCTTTGATGGACTTCCAATTCCTGCTTCAGTAGTACTGGGCAGCAAAGATATACTAGGAAGATGCTAAGGGATCCTCTACCACTGAACCAGACCCAGACCCCTCTCCACATAGTGTGGCCTTAACCTTCCAAAAGCTTATCATCATCATCTCAGCAGGGGGTGGGCGAGGAGACAAGCAAGCTTTGTAATACTGAGTGTACATTAATAAAAGGGCTCTTGAATCTTCAAGGATAGGGTTTTGAGTCAGTACATATGACAATAGATTGTCTTTAAGAAAAAAAAAACACCTATAGGATTTATGTAATATATGCATTGACAATTGCTTAATATGTGTATCATGTTAAATATTATTAGAAAAATTTGACACACTGTCTAAAATAAAGGAATGGGCAAAAGTAGGTTTACAGTTGTTCCTATGGAAAAAGACATGCAGGTTGTGATTATTATAATAGCTTTATTAATTCAAAAGAATGTCACAATGGTACAGTGCACTTAACTTTTGCCCACCCCTGTATCATATTGCTAATTGGAAAACTTCCGTAATGTATCATTCTTTTCATTACAGTTTGTGTGGGAGGTGTATTACCCAAGCACTATGAATTTCTCTCCACACTAAAGGAGTCAGGGAAGCAGAGAGGAACAGGCAGTTGACATGTGGGTTTTGATAATCAGCTTGGTCAGTGTTGAGTGAAGACAACCCGGTTTTTGATGGAACAAGTAACTGGGGACCTCTTGTGTGGGTTCCCCTTTACCTGAAAACTTCCTGGAGAGCAGGAAAGGTATGAGAAATGTCCTCCAGTCCCACAACTGAAACATTTTGGAAACTTCAGGGATATTCCTCATATGAAGGTTTCAGGACAAACTTTAGGCACTAACCAGTTTACTTCCAACTGCTAGAGCCTGTCAGAGCCTGCAGAGGACTCCGGGACAGTTTGTGCCTTGTTTGTATTTATAAAATAGTGTGAAATTTTATTTTATTATTTTAAATTGGTTTTTAGAGAGAAAGGAAGGGAGAGGGAGAGAGCAAGGGAAACATCCATGTAAGAGTTGAACATCAATCGTTGCCTCCTACAAAAATTTTAGGTATAACAGAAATTAGGGCCACAATCTTCAATATATGTTTAAGTTTGAATTACCATAGCTGATAACTTTAATTGCGACCTTGGTTATCCAAAGTCCTGCTTTTGTTTAAAACTTCTGTATAACAAACCAGTAAATGAGATCGTTAAATTTTAAATTTGGGCACTGGATTACAATTAAATATATTTCTCCTACCTTTTCTAGCCCTAAAAATGAGAAAGAATATAAAAAAGTAGAATGAACTTTTATCTGAGCCATGCCCATGAAAGAAACATTGAGATAAATTATTTGAATTTTGTTTTGACTTGTAATGTTGCTTGAAAATCATCTAGGCTTTCTTTTCTTTCTTTTTTTTTTAATATATTTTATTGATTTTTTTACAGAGAGGAAGGGAGAAGGATAGAGAGTTAGAAGCATCAAAGAGAGAGAAACATCAATCAGCTGCCTCCTGCACACCCCCTACTGGGGATGTACCCACAACCAAGGTACATGCCCTTGACCAGAACCGAAACTGGGACCTTCCAGTCCACAGACTGACGCTCTATCCACTGAGCCAAACCGGTTTTGGCTAAGCTTTCTTTTCTAAGAGAACACTATATCTAAAAAAGCTCACTTTGCATATTTTAACAGTGGTTGTGTATGCTTACTGGTAATTTGAATCATATTAGGTCTTGCAAAATGCTACCTAACTGTATAACTATCAGAGAACCTGTATCTGCGGATCCCCTAATGTTTAAATCTTAGCAGCAAGAAACTATGAACAGCTGTCAGAGGGGAAGGGGTGAAATTTTCACTTTGGAATGGTAGTAAAGGGGAACCTACATGTATTCAACTCTTGTGAGAGTTTATGCTCCTGAAAGACTATATTGTCCCTTGTGAAACAGTCAAGTGGCTTTATTTTCATATTTTCAGATATATATTTTGAAAAATAGACTATGTGTATTAATAAACACTTAAAAGCATTTGCATTGTTTTTAAGAAACCTCTTAACATGCCCTAAGCATAAGAGTAGTATCTAGGGTTCCTAGACAGCAGCAGAGATGGTATGTGCATGTAGAATGCCGCCCTTCCTCCCTTCTGTGCCTAGGGCAGACTTGAGGCACTTGGGTTTCCTCTCCTGTGGGACTGACTGTGAGGACCCTTCTCAGCACAGAGCTTCACACAGCCATGGCCAATGGTCCAAGTTGGCTGAAGGGTCTGTCAGCTGCATTGGTGTGTCCTGTACACCTGCTTGTACCCTCACATTCCGAAAGATCTCACATTTTTAGGAACATTAGTTCTGACCCTGTTAGTTTAAAAAAAGGTGGGTATGGGAGGAGTAAAACAATAGCATTTTGTGGCTTTGGAATTTATTATTTCGTCAGATGTGAGATTCTGAATAAAATGTTCACACCGTTGTAAGGTTTATATATGCAAGAATATGTTATTGTGAAATATTATTGTATCAGTTTATATATAGGCCTTTTATGTTTTTATAACTGTCAGTATTTTAGTTTATAATGTGGACCACTGGAAACAGCAAAATCCCTTTCATTTAGCTGATAATAAAGCCTCCTCAGTTTGGATTCCATGAGTACTCACAGCCCACAGTTATTTTATTAAACAGATGCTTATTTGAGGGTCCAGCTTGGACAGCTCTGGGCCTGCTTGGAGGGAGGTGACAACAGGCAAGGAGTTCAAGAGAAACCACTAGCATTTCTAGAATATTTGATATTTAACTCACATAATGTACGTTTCACATACATTAAAATAAAGGGTGACTGGGCATATGGGACATTATATTATACCCTTGTTTTAGTTGTTAACTGCTAGAATAGAATTTTCTTACTGTATTCTCACTGATCCCCATGGTCTCCCAGCCCCAGAATAGGGCCTATAGGTTACTCATATTTGTTGAGTAGATGAATAAAATAATTTGCTAACATTTAAGCTCATATATATATGAGCTTAATTGTTTATATATATTGCTATAAGCAATTTTAGAGATATTAACATTGCTGTAAACAAGGATGTCTTTACTTGAGGATTTCTCTTAAGAGTGGTGTTTGTAAAATTGACTTTGTCAAATGAATCAGTTCCTTTCTGCCACTAGAGGGCAAAATAGTGCAGTTAAGGAATCAAGTTTTCCATGACTTCTTTTTAAAGTCATGAGCTAATCCTTTTAGATGTGGGTAACTGTGACCCAGCTAAACCAGTACTGCAAAAGGAGGTATAAAGCTTTCTCAGCATATTGTAAACTTAACACAGGGTGAGCATGTATCCAAGTTAAAAATATATCTATAAAATTAGCCTGATAATGTGCTTAAAAATAAGTATTATATACATGGGCAGCAAATGAAGGTTTAGTTATAATTATTTCAAAATCACTTTCTGCCACCTAATCAAATAGCATATATGCTCTTTTCACTTCTGAATGGGAGAAGATCTATAAGGAAAAAAAATCCATTCTGCCTATGTAATTGACACAGCTTTAATTTCAGTAAGGAAATGCTGTAGTTCTAGTTCAGCTAAATGGATACTGGTTAAATATATTCCTTCATACTGGGTGTCAGTTGCAGGTTTAATATAATCAATTCTATGAATTGTTCTCTTGTGCTGGAAACCTGTTGGACAACCTAGCTTAATATAGAACTGCCAATGGGAAGTCTGGGAAGATCTTTATTGTTAAGGAGAGAGTCAGGGACTGGAAGAGAGGACTTTTCTTTTATAACATTAAATTTAATTAAGATGAATTTAATATTATAGTTCAGTAGTTATTGCTGATTATTGGATCATTTTTTTTACTCTCATCAGTTTGCAGATACTAATATCCTGAGGTTTGGCTTATAGGGATTGCAAGGTGCTCCTCCTCACACTCCAATGTCACACCTGCCTTTTGCAGCAGCATTCTCATCTTCAAGGAGTCTGATGATGGATTGACAGCTTGCTGGCAAGAGTTGGCAGCCAGCAGCTAGGTTGTCTCACCTCCTTTTCTTATTCCTGGCCAACTCTGATGGAAGTGCTAATTAAGCATCCAACAGTCCAAAAAGCTGGCAGTTAAAAAAGAGAAGGGAATCACAGTGCTTCAGTGCTCTCTAACTTGGCCTTAAATAATGTGGAATTAGTTACTTGGGAGGCAAACAAACATAAAAAGACCCCAGTTTAGTGGTTGCTAGTGGCACCTGACTATGAACTCCTCTGCTTTCCAAGGGGCCCAGAGCAACTCTACACCAGCCGGATTGTAATTCTGGCCACACCTGTTGACCACCTGTGGTTCCTCTTCTATTTGCCTAATTTGGGGATGTAAAGGCAAGTTCAAGCTGATTTCCTTTAGAGTTAAGGTTGTGAGGGCAAAGGCATGTTGGAAAGATACAGGGGTTGATGTTACTTTTTTAGACTCTGCTTTCTAAGGTTCTTTGCCACAGGGGCATGCTTTTGGTTTCTCACTGTTCCTTTTTGCCACAAATATCAATCTAGACAGGAATTTCTGAACATCTCTCTATCAGAATCCTACAGAGACTGAACAGGTAAACCTGCTCAGAGAAAACTAAAAATTGGTCTAATATTTACATCCCCAACATGTTGTTAGCATTGACTAAACATCCATTTTTCATAACTGGTTTCAGACATGCCAAATTCTGTTCCTCTGAGAAGCAAAAGAATGGCTGTCATATGATAAATTTGGGGGCTCTGAGAAACTGTAAAGGGGTTTTCTATTAACACACATAAAACATTAACACTGGATACTAGCCTGAAAGGAAGAGTGAAATAAGGAGGTTGTCAGATTAGGTTTTGTTTTCCATAACCACATATTTTGTCTATGTATTTTACTTCCCATGTGACATGGAACCAGTAATTTGGTGAGTACTGTCCTCAGAGGTTTGCTGCCCTGAGCTCTTTGGCCCTTCCTCTTCTCACCAGTCCAGCATCGCAATCCACTGCTGAAACTTGGGGTGCTGGTAGTGCTCAGAGCTGTGCTGGGACATATCAAAGTTTGATGAACCATTGGGTGGAATGCCTTCTGAATGACAAAAGGATGGATGGCTGCAAGCTAAAGGAAATGTGTGCAATGGTGGCTGTGCTGCACTTAATCCCCAGCTGTATTCCTTGCCTTATATCTATAGAAGCCGGAGGAGCCTGGTTGGGGAGTTTCCAAGCCCAGCGCTTAACAGAATTAAAAATAATGGGTGTTTGTATTTAAGAATGGTTTGGTCAACAGCTCAGCCTTTTTATTTGAAAATACAGATTATTTTTTGCTAGCACATGCTGATTTTCTGGATTGTTAAGGATTGTTTCTGCACCTGACCCAATGACTCCTTTTTAAGGACTCAGAACATGCAATCTATTTGGAGACAGTCGGTGGCTATTTTTGAAGGGGGAGGGGAAGGGTGTCTCAGTGAGTCAGAATACATGCTAAATAAGTTGCTCCCAAGATTGACTGAGTTCTTCCGTGGAGCTGGGGAAGCAGAGAAGTTCCACGTGTGCAACACAGCTCCCTGCAGCCACAGCTGAAGTGAAGCTCCTTCAGTCCTGCCAGAAGACTGTGTCTAGAGACCCACAGGCTCTACTGCTGAGTTTATTATTATGTAAATAGAGTAACAGTGCAGCCTTTTAAGGGTTTTTGCCAAACCGTAACCCTTTGTCTGCCAAAAGATAGGCTCCTGCTTTGCTTGCCAGCCCAGTCTGTGCAATCAACAGAGGGTGACCTATAAGCCAGCCAGTCAACTTGCACATTGCCTTATTAGGCAGGCCGGGAAGGCTGTTGTCTGGGGACAGCCCAGCAGAGGCCTGGCAGTGAGTGGGCTTGCCTCCTGTAAGGAGCCCAAGAGCCAAACCCTGGAGACATGGCCTAGTACTGCTCAATTAATTCTCGTCCACTGTAGTGAGAAGAATATGCACTCTCCTTGGCAGACATACTTTCTGGTATGAATGGAAACAGAGGTGACTTCCCAAAGGAGAGTGGTGTATTTCATTTTCCCAGGGCTTTTACTTATTGTGCAGCTTGTTCTATCATGTCCTATATCAGGGCTTATGCTATGGAATATGAACTTTAACAGGAAATGGTTAATGATTTCCTTTTATTCCAAAAGATTTTTGAGACTCTTAGAATCTTGTTTGTGTTTCATAGTAAAGTTTTCCTAATGCTGAGGTCCTGTGTAGGCCAGGGAGGAAGTATCATTAGGCTGTAATGTGGTACAGGGGAAAGTGCAGAGTCTTGGGAACCAGGGGCCCTAGTATCTCATGTGGGCTAAGTGACCTTGAACAAGTCATTTCCATTGCTCACTATAAAATGTAGGTTTAGACTGAATGAGCTCTCTTAAATGACCTCTCCATTATAAATCTCATCCAAAATTATATTTGTAACATTCTCTCTTTGGCCTTTTTGTTCTCTTTAGTAATAAAGTTTAATGAGTATTGGTGGTTAATAAGCCACGGTTTAACATCCAAGGGAAATTTACATGCATTATGCTGAATCCATCTTTTCTGAGTTTTTTCTAAAACTTGAGAGAGAACTAGAGACTAGGAAAGTCTCTATACTGATGTTTTTGTTCAGATTTGCTCCCATTTTTGAAAGTAAGAAGTTATGGCTCCTGAAACAAAACTACAGGTGAGAAATCTGCAGATGAAGGAAGAACCACAGTTAGTCATGTGGCAGGTGAATATTCATGTACCTGGTGCAAGCACTGGCCAGCCTACCAAGAAGGAAGATATGAAAGGCCTATGAAACTGCCTGTCACCACACTTATAGGTTCTCTTCTTCCTCTCTCGCCTGTTTTCTATGTGAACAGGGATGGCTTCCGCTGCTGGAGCTGTGTCATGAACTTGCAGCAGGAGAGGACATTTGAGGTGCTGGTGGCTAAGTGTCTATTTTGACCTTGTTTTCTATCTTATTTTAATTGACTTGGGAAAGGAAAGGTCAAATCACTTTGGCCCTCCTGTTGAAAAAATGCTTTTTTTCCCTGATTTAAAAATCTGTTGCCATTTCCATTGAGTACTTGGCTCCCCAAGGCATGGGTTATGCCTTTGTGATTTACTTATTATAACATGAACCTGTGACCTATCTGTACAAAGGAACTTGTTAGCTTGATGTTAGGTGCCACTAGGACTTTACAAGACCCCTGAAACTCAATACAAAGCTTACTGGCCAAGGGAAAAGTGACTGCCCTTCAGATGTTAGAGAGAAAGATTAGCTGTGTGTCCAGGACAATAAGGAGCAGAGAGAAACCTCTGTAGGGTTGCTACCCCGAATGAGAAGCTGGAACTCTCCTCTCAGGTTCTTGTCTTACAGAAGTTTGAAGAATAAAGTTTGTGGACTCAAAGATTTTAAGCAAAAATGTGGAAGTTTATTGCAAGTGTATACAAAGTCCCCCTGGTCCCCAAAATAGGAAAAGTCTCTCTCTCTCTAAAATGGGAAAAACACAGTCCAGTGAGCCTCTTTGTGGATTTATAAATGTTGGCTGTTCTTTGTCTGTTCATTCCACTTTCTAATTGGACCCTTTCTTATTTTATGTCCCTTGTATTTTTTCCTAATTGGCCATTTACTCCTTTTCCCTGCATGATATTAGTTTCAAAGCTCACACAGTGCCCCCTTTTCTTCTTCCCCTTATCTTGCAATATTTTTGTAAATTGGAGCTATCTCTGTTCGTCACATATGCATTCTCTCCTATGGACCTTTCCCTAAAATGCTCTCTGTCTCTCCTTTCAGTGAGTACATTTTCTTTGTGCATCACAAAGATGTCAGGAGCTGGGACGGGGCTTCTTGTTGGGGCATAAACTGTGAGTCCTTGCATTTGAAGTCACCAAAGTCTACCACATTGTAATTTCCAAAGCTATTGCTTGAATTTTTTATATCCTAGTTGTCTGAATGAGCAAGTTAGAATTCTAGTAGATAAGCAATTGAGTTTTCCAGTTTAAATTTTAAATATGTCTATAGTTTTTTTTTCCTTTTTATTAAACTTATTGGGATGACACTGGTTAACAAAATTTTATAGGTTTCAGGTACACAATTCCTTAATACATCATCTGTACACTGTATTGTGTGTTCATCACCCCAAATCAAGCCTTCTTCCATCACCATTTATTTCCTCATACCCTCCTTCTTCTCCCTCCACCCCATCCCAATATATCTATAGCCTTAATGATAAGAGATTATTTGATTTTTAGCAATACTCATAGGTTTTGGAAAGTTATAAGCACTTTTACCTTTTTCAGGGGAGGAAAATTACTCAATCACTGACTCAAATGTATGCTACTATTTTAATTGCAAACTCATTAGTCAATAGAGCCAAATATGAACAGTATAATGATTGAAATTTTTTTTTGAGAGCCACATTTTTTAAACTTAAACTTTTTCTAACGCCACTTCTTCAAAATAGACTCGCCCAGGCCGTAGTATTTTGTGGAAGAGCCACACTCAAGAGGCCAAAGAATCGCATGTGGCTCCTGAGCTTCAGTTTGCTGACCACAGGTCTAGGACACCCCAATTTACATACTCATTTGTGTGCATTGTCACGATTAATTGCTTCAGCTCATAGCAACAGGTGTTTTGAAGGAAAGAAGAGGAAGGAAGAGGGAAATGTTCTCTGTTCTAGGAAGGAAGTTCTTGCAGAAGTTCCTGCAGAGTGTGTTTCAGCTCTGCTTGTACTCTTGTTTGGCCTGCAGTTTGAGGGAACTGTCTCTCATTTTACCAAAGACCTTATCTTCTATGAGGAAAACATAGATACATGCTTGATATCATAAAAAGAAATAGGGAAACCTCAAGAGGGTCAGTGATAACAAGGTGAAACAAAAGGACTTTGACATATGTACAAGACTCCATCCTTAATGTGGAAACATTAGAGACATTGGGAATGGCAAGTTGCTAAACTTTTCTTGGGTTTCTATAGTTACTGTTCTTGAGGTTACCATTGTTGTTTTTATTATGATGCCCTTTTAGAGAGAACCCATAAATAATATTATTCAAGGCTCTTCCTTCAAATCATCCAAGTAAACTCTAGAACAGCTATTAGATATCAGTAGTCATTTTTTATACTTACTTGTCTACCATCTGGATTTTCAGACTCATAAAAATTCTTATATCTGATGATTCAATATTTCCTAGCTTTCAGTTCATGTGAAAACCATCAAAGAGTGAGTATGAAATGATTGCAGTTGGCAGGAGCCTTCTCAGACCTCCTTGGATAATTATAATTGTGTTGGCCCCCTTTCTACCAACTGGGATCCCCCTCTGTGAGAGGGGCCTTGAGTCTCTGCAGCTCTAAAGACACAGCATTCAGATTCTAGGCAGCAAACACCTGTGTATGTTGATTTGTCAAATCATTGTTTAAGGACCTGATGTATGTTGGTATTATAGTTTGTGTCAGAATTTCATTCCTTTTTAAGACTAAATAATATGTTGTATGTATATTTCAGTGTACATTTTATACACGAAACTAATGTATATCTTTATTTTCTTACTCTGAGAAGTGGTTGACTAGCCTCTATTCCTCTAAACTACTCAAGAATCATCAGTTATAGATTCAAAATCACCCAGATTTTAAAATGATTAGAGATAATTTTCACTACAAATTTTAACGTTACTTGTTTGAACATTTACTGTAAAGACTAGAGGCCCAGTGCATGAAATTTGTGCACTTGGGAAGGGACATGTCCATCAGCCCAGCCTCCACCTTCTTGCTATCTGGGAGCCCTTGGGGATGTCTGACTGTGGGCTTCTGGCTGAGTGGCACTCTCCCTAAGGAGGTGCACTGATCATCAGGGGGCAGCTCCTGTGTTGAGTGGCTACCCCCTGGTGGTCAGTGCATGTCATAGTGAACAGTTGTTCTGCTATCAGGTTGAAACCCAACATCCTCCAAGGGGTACTGTATTGTGAGAGGGTGCAGGCCAGACTGAGGGACCCCACCAGTGCATGATTGCAGCCAGGGAGGGATGCTGGAGATTGGCCAGCTGCGGAAGGACTGTGGGAGGGCTCCAGGGTGTGTCTGGCTCATTTCGTTCAGTCTCGATTGGCTGGACCCCAGCAGTAAGCTAATCTGTTTGGAGCGTCTGCCCCGTGGTGGTCAGTGCATGTCATAGTGAGTAGTCCATCGGTTAACTGTCTGTCCCCTGGTGGTCAGTGCACATCATAGCAAGTGGTTGAGTGGCATTAGCATATCATTAGCACATTACACTTTAATTGGTTGAACGGACAACTGGACACTTAGCATATTAGGCTTTTATCATATAGGATAATAATAAGTCTTTAGGATATTGCAATATGCCTTTTCTTTAAAAAGCCTGTTGAATATAGCTTTTTAAAGAAAAAAGTGACTTCTTCAGCACATCTAATAAAGACAAAGCTGTGAGTTGTAAAATTTCTCATTGGAAGTACTTTTGCCTTTTCATCTTTACATACATGGCCTGTTTTAAATTACCTTACCTAGTGATGCAGCACAAAATATTATTTGCAGATTTGTCCTAAAGATTATCACTAACCAGAATTCACAAAACATTTCACAGTGCAGACAGGAGAGAATTACACTAAAGTCAGGAATCTGGAATGTTTGAATAATGAGTATAAAATATAATAGAAAAATGAAAAGGACTCAGTGGGCTATCCACAGGTAGGATTACCTCATGTCAGGCAATTCTGCCTCAGATTAAGTGTCTACACAAAATCCACCAAAGAAAATGAGAATACCATTTACAACTGCTTCTAGCTTACAGAATAGTTCTTTACTAGGCTATAGAAATATATCCTTCACTTTGGAATTTCAGCCCAGCCATTCATCGTCTTCAGTAGCTTATAGTAAATTTCATCAAAATTGTTCTGTGACTGTCTTTGACTTCTTTGTCATAACTTCCACATGCCAGCCACTCTGTGGCACACAATCTCCTTTCTTGGTGGTTATCATTCATTCTTAAGTTTAGAAATGAACCAGTAACTCTCAGTAGTATACATACACAGATGCGCGCGCGCACACACACAGACACACACACACACACACACACACACACACACAAACTGTTTCACAATTTATCTCTGCCCGGTATTGCCCACTTCCATGTCAGCCCATTTTCCTATGGCCTGGAGATCTTCAGTGTTATCCAGGGAGCTCAATGAGGAGATGTAAAGTTGCAAGGTGACCTTACATGGGCCTGGTCAGGGTATGCCACCTGCCCATACCCCGTATCTCTCTTTATCAGGTCCTGTATATCTGAGTGTGGATTAGATAACATGCTCCATCTTTCCGAGTGTTTCCACGTCCTTTTTCTCATTTAATAGCATCCTCATCTGCATATTTACATCTTTGATTTTATTTTGGCTGATCAGAAGAAGGTGATTTTTTCCTTTTGGAAACAGGTTTTCAGTGGTCACTCTAGGCTTCAGTCTTTCTCCTAGATCATACCATAGCTCAGTCTCTCACCTGTACATGGGGATAGTGATAGGGTCTCCTGCGGGCTTTGGGAGGACTGAATGAATTTAATGCCTAGAGCACTTGGCCTCATGCCCATTCCTGGTGAGGGTCTGGTCTTACCCTGTTCTTTACATCATCACAGCAGGTGCACTGGAAAATGGTGAGTTGTCACCTCTATATAGTCCTGAGCCACAGCTGTGCACAGCACTGCATGATCCCTGAGAGTGTAACATCTTATCCTGCGTCATCTAACCCCTTAGTTTCTGACCTTAGCAATTTAGGAGGTGATCCTTCTTACCTGGACTCACATCAACATTGTTCCCAGTTGGACTATAGGATCATCTTCCCTCTTTTTCCCATTCCATCATGACCTGACAAATCTAACATTTTCTCCTTATTTCTCCCATGTACAAAAGTTTATGTCCACATTATTGCTTCACATTTTAGGAAAGACAAAACTCTAGCAGGAGTTTCAAGTTAAGGAAGGAATGGTAATATTTTTCCTTTATGACACATACTGAAGAAATAAAATTGGCCTTTTAATGTACAGTAAATTAATTTCAAAAAGCAAACTAAACTAAAGAGATTGTCTGTGGATGAGGTGGTTTCTAAGAATGAGGAAGAATAAAGGTGATTGCATTCCTTGTCTGCTTACTTGATTCATTTATTCTTTCATTCATCCAGGATTTATAGTCCCTTGTTTTGAGTGAGGCACTATGCTAGGAATGCCCCAGAAGTGTATCTCAGGTATTGCTCCTTGAATTTTTATAATTTTTAACCAGGAAACAGTGAAAGTTTTTGAATAGGAAGGTTTGATTGGCAGTAGAGAAGCACTGAAAGAGAAGAAAAGGTATCAAGGAGCTCAACAGTGGATTCAGTGTGGTTGGCAGGCTCTCCCATGGGATCATGGTCCACCTGGGGTAGGCATTGAGGAGCACTGCATTGAGTGTTATTAGGATGTTGGTAATTGTCTGTATCAATACAATTTATAGCCAAGAAATGCATGTGGGAGAAATAGGCAAGTCCACAAGAAAAATTGCATTCATGACCATGATTTTCACCTAGATTTTTCGCTCAAGTCTAAGCTTTGGGATTTCAAGAGGACCTGTGTATCTCTAATACAACATCATGAAACATTTCCCAAATCACTAATTGTTTCCTATCTGGTTCTCTTGTGTAATTCATTTACTAATTCTCTGCTATCACCCCCATGTAAACAGGTTCCAGTTTTATATGTTTATAAACAAAACTGGGGTAAATGTCCTTGTACTCATTCATAGTAACTTCCTTGGGAATATTTCTAGAAGTAGGATTACTGGGTCACTATTTCATATACTTCTAATAACACCCTTCCTTGTCCTTCTTAATGAGATGGGAGCCCTGGGAAGAGAAGGGAGAAGAATGGAGTGATCAGCTGTTTGTATGACATATTCCCACACCCCCTTCAGGCTCACTGATTTCTGTCTTTGTCTTAGGGTCTCAGACATGCACAACTTTTCATGTCTGGGGGCCACTTTGGCTTGAGGAACATCTATGGAACCTAAAATAGACTAAGAAATCATCTGAGATTTGTAAAAAGCAACCAGGAGCTTGTTTTGACTCCTTCTGGTGGTGACACTGTCCCCTTAGCAATTAAGCCCACATGAGCTATATAGATCTGGGAGACCCTATACTTCAATCCAGGAAGAGGGTAAGCAATGGCCCCTGTTATTTGGTATTCAGGCTGATAAGGTGTGTGGATAGTGAGAGGATGTGGATTACCAGTCTGGCATTGCCATATCCTAAACTGTGTGACTTTGTTAACATTTTGCAAAATGAATAACAAGTGATCAGAAAAATCCCTTTAGCTCAAATTTTCTCAGAGTCCAAGATTTTTTGTTTTACCAAGGCCTATATCAGTTGCTCCAGTGATTCCATTTTGAAGACTGTAATGCTTTGAAAATGGAAAAGCTTGGTGTTTAAAAGTGGAGAGAGTGGCAGAGAGCTTTGTGCATTTCTAGTCTCCATGCTGAGGTGGTAGTTAAGTGACGCTGTTGGAAAGGGAATATAGCACTTTCACAAGCTTAAATTAAGATGTTTTCTCTCTAAAATTTAAAAAAATCACAACTACAAATTAATTTATCTCCAGATAAATAAAATATGTTAACTTACAGAATGGTGTCAGGAAATGTTTGCCTAGTTTGTAGTTCCTCTATATGAATGAGCCAGCCTGAAATAATAATAATAATAATAATAATAATAATAATAACTATTATAATTATTATAATTAATAAGTATAGTTGTACCTGGCTGGTGTGACTCAGTAGTTGAGTGATGACCCATAAACCAAAAGGTCACTGATTTGTTTCCTGGCCAGAGCACATGCCAGGGTTGCTGGCTTTATTCCCAGTAGTAGGCATGCAAGAGTCAGCTGATCAATGTTTCTCTCTCATTGATGTTTCTATCTCACTGTCCCTCTCCCTTCTCTCTCAAAAATCAATTAAAAAACATATAAAAATTAGTGGTTATATCATCATCATTTATAACTACTGAAAAGTAAATGAAAAAAAAAAGTGTGTGTGTGTGTGGTTTTAACTCATTACTAAAAATGTCGTGGGTCCTTTCAACACATATAAAATGAACATATTTTTATATCTTGGCTTCATGTAAATGAGATACATAAAGAGATTACATCATCTATTTATAGTTTAGAAAAAAATTGTATTTTTTTTTCCTTCTCAACAATCAAGCCATATTTAAATCTGTATTCTTTGTATCATTATTGATGGGTAAGGCAAGTAATTCTAGTAAAATTCCATTGCCAACTTAAAAAAGATATCCAAAGTCTTTTTATTCTGTACTAGAATTGCATCTTAAAAATTTAAATTAGGCCCTGGCTGGGTAGCTCAGTTGGTTAGAGCATCGTCCTGATACATCAGGTTGCAGGTTTGATCCCTGGGTCAGCAACCAAGGAATGCATAGATAAGTAGAACAACCATTTTCTCTCTCTCTCTCTCTCTCTCTCTCTCTCTCTCTCTCTCTATCTCGTAAAGCAATAAATATTTTTATTTATATAATTATTTATATCATTATTTAATCCCGCCTCAATTATTCATTTCCAAGTCATTTGCTGCCACTATTTCCTTCCTTCCCTTTTCTGCTTCCAACTCCTCCCTTTTTCTGTTTGTTCCTAGTTAGCCATGACTTCTCAATAAAGTTTTCACTACAGTTATCTACAGGACTTAAGTTCTTCCTTACTGAGTTTTTTTTGTTTGTTTGTTTGTTTTGTGTGTTTTTTTTGTAACTGCCCTATTAGCTATATTTCTTCACACTTTTTAAGAGTTGGAGTAATCAGTAGTATAGAAAAAAGGCACATGGACAGCACATGAACCCTCTGTTGATGTTCAATTAATTTGAGTTGTTTGTTGTAGTTTAGAAATCAGTTCAAGTCAATATAGTTTGACAGCAGAATATAAAATCAATGCAAATCACTTTGTAATATGATACTAGCTTTTAGAGAAGATTATTCTACTAGTTTATATAGTCATTCAGCAAGCATTCACCACAGGCCTGCTGTGTACCAACTAGTATTCAGTACTAAAGATACAAGGACAGACATACTCAAGGTCCCTACCTCCTGGTGGGGGTGCCTGATGGCAAATCATGTTCTTGATCTCACATCCCCAAGATCCTGTGGCTACAACAAAACAAGTGACTATCCATGGGCAAGTTACTTCTCTAGTCCTGTGTTTCTTCATCTTGTTAATGAGATGATTTTCCTACTTTCTTTTTAATGTGTCTAATTATTGCATATTTTTCTTGGAATTGCATTATCACTACTTGGGCCCACCAGCTACAGATTGCAATTGAAAACAAACAGGGGAATTCCATGGTTACTGGTTCTTTGTGGAAGGAGCTTGGAAGTCACTGCTCCATCCTAACAACAAGTAAAAAGTTGAACAGATTGAAAAGTCAACAACTCTTCCTGAGTCCATAGGAAAGGGAGGACACAGTGCAAACTACTGCCCCAGATTTGAGAGACATTTAAGTCCATACAGGGACTTGTGACTTCCCAGAGCAGAAACCCACAAGTTATACAATGAAGCAAAGCTAGTCTCTTCAACAAATGTTGCTGGAACAACTGTACATTCATATACAGAGAAAGGAATCTAGAACAGGCCTTACACCTTTCACAAAAATTAACTCAAAATGGAACTCTGTACCATCCCCTCAATTTTGTAGTACACCTAAACCTGTTTTAAGAAAATTAAATCTTTTTAAGAGGTGGTAAAATAAAAAGGGGGCAGTCAAATAGATAATGCTTAATTTAAGAGCTTCTGTGTCAAATTAAAATTTTTGAACCTCTAGTAATATATGCTTTTCCTTTTCCCACAATTTCACTCATATGTTGTTCATAAATCTTAACTGTGGAGTTTTGGTTCCCAGTTAAGCAAAATTTTTCATTAACCTGGCAAAGCAGACTCTAGATTCAGAGTAGCCTGAGAATAGTTAGGCAGCCTCCCTTACTTCCAGAACATCGAGAGGCTCTGTATATATTTAGGAGAAGGAGGAGTAATTTTGACTCCCCTGATGATGGCTAGGGTGCAGCATTGCCTATTTAGCGGCTGCACGTGCTGTACTTTGGCTGGAGACTTAAGTAGTAACATCACCAGTGCCCATCACAGGAGCCAGTTTGCTCCAGCATCCGCAGGCCTAATTTCTGCTTGCAATCTGATTACGGGGTTTGAGCTCTTCCAGCCTGCAGCCTCTTGCTTTTCCTTTATCATACTCTCAAGGACACGAGTGTCTGATTGCGCTAGCCCTGCTCTGTGAAGTCTCATCCCAGGGTGATTTGGAGCGGCTGGAGGCTGTGACGGTTGTGAATTAGCTGTAGGTCCGTCTCTGTTACTGCACTTTCTGTGTGTAACCATGATCAGAAGCCCAGGGTTTTCCAGCTATTTGGGAGTTTTCAAGTTCTCTGAGAAACAAGGTAAGGCAAGAGAAACTGAAAGTGCACTTTTGTGTATATTCTATAACATAATGAATGCCTTGTACCTTCCATTTTACCTTGTATCCTCCTGCATCCAGTTAGTTATGCAATTTTCTCAAAGGACACTTTAAATATCTAATTGAGTTTAAATTAGCTTATTTTGGGATTGCTGAAAAATGTGATATTTTTTTCTGTTATACCTTAAAGATATTACTAAACCACTAATGCTTTATGTAGGGAAAAAAAATGTCAATTCAAATGGAATGCCCACACTCTTTATCAAGTTCTGAATTTCAGTTAAAATATTTTTCTAAACCAAATGCTATATATTAAATTATTTCCAGTAGGCAGTGGTGAATGTCTTTTTATTAAATCTTCATGTGAAATATCTTGGAAAAAAATGTTGTCTTTTAGTGGCTTCCTTTCTAGCACAGAGAAAAATATATGCTCTTAATTTAACCACGGAAGTGGTATCACTGACTCAGTTCACTGATTGAGCAATAATGAAATGCTGAGATTATTTTGAATGTCACATTTGAAATCCAGCTATTATATGTGAAAGTATTTTCTAGCACAAATGCACTACTAGGAAGTGATTGGAAGAGTTCAAGCCTCAAATTCAGGAATTCTATAATATTTGATAGCTTCTGAACTGAGTTCTCTCTTTAGAAAAATTTATAACTAGGTATTTGTATAACTCTGAGAAAACTCTACATGTTCAGTTGGCAGTGTTCTTTTATTATATTTCTCTAGTTGGTCAGACTTTCCAGATTTCAGGATTCTGGATGAATTATGATGGATAATGATATATCAGCATGTGGGTATTTTGTATTTCCTTTTCCTCAGGCTTCTGACCCCAAATATTAACCAGTAAAAGGCACTTCCATAGGGGAAGATTTCTGTAGGTGGCCACTTGTGGTTGTCTTGGTGTACAAATGGTTGCTATGCCAAAAGCTGTAAAACAGATTACTTGCCATTAGGCTGGTTATAAATTTTTCTGCATCTGGTTTTGATTAACTGGTTTACTTAATGTTTGTTTTTGCTGCATGGGATTTTTCCACATCTATTTTGTCTTCAAAATGAATAAGTAGTTTATTTGATGTGTTGTTATTTTTTAAGTTTTAAAGAAGGCAATAAGAACATGGCTAAGCCGAGACCGGTTTGGCTCAGTGGATAGAGCATCGACTTGTGGACTGAAAGGTCCCAGGTTCGATTCCGGTTGGGGGCATGTGCCTTGCTTGCAGGCACATCTCCACTGTGGAGCGTGCAGGAGGCGGCTGATCTATGTCTCTCTCTCATCGATATTTCTGACTTTCTATTTCTCTCCTTTCCTCTCTGTAAAAAATCAATAAAATATACTTAAAAAAAAAAAAAAAGAACATGACTAAAGCATCCCCTGCTCTTTGCACCCACCTCATGCAGTCTTTGACAGTATCTCAAATATATCAGACAGTAATGATTTTCAACATTTCTGGTTACCTTGGTCAAAATTTTTGAGTTATTCTTGTAGCTATATGAATTTAAATGAAGCCATTGGACTATGTCGGATTGTTTTTACCCACAGATTATATTGACTATCTTTTACTAGGAAAACTAGAAACCTTGCTATGTAAAATGTATATTGTTGAATTTGATTCTTAGAAGGTATCATTTTTTTAAATTCATTAGTCTTGTCTTGTTGACGGTTTAATTTTTCTTAAATTATATGTTCAAGAGGAGTTTGAAGAACTTTCTCATTATTTTTTAACTTACTGTTTAGCTAACTCCATATTACATTATTTCTTTGCCCTTAGATTTCAACAAGAAAAACTTAAGTTTTATTGGATTCCCACATCAAAGGAAAATTCCAAGGTAAAGTGGTTTTTGCCCAAGAAATCTTGTTTTGAATATTTGTAATAGTTTTTAAAATTATCTCCTAAATTCCTAATTTACTCTTTTAAATGTCTGTCAATATGTTTTTTCTTCAGAGTTTGGTTTGTTAAAATATATGAAGCAAACTAACTTAATAGTACATTCGGCTAGCAAAGATTATTTTTATGTATTTAATGCTGTTTGTAGAAACTATTTGCAGAACAGGATGTTGATGTTTCTGTAATTGTGAACTTATAAAGAGCTGTTATCTTTTTTCTCTCATATCTACCTCTAAGCATGGGTTGTCCTTTTGCAATCTATCCATCAAGTAAAGGAGATTTTGATTTTTTTTTAAACAAAAGGGTTAGCCTTGTTTCTTCTTATTTTCTCCCTTTTTTATCTTTCCCTCCTTAGCCCTTTTCCCTACCCTCCTTCCGTCTATTTGTCCACATGACATGGAGTTTTTTTTTTAACCTTTTGCACTTCAGTTTCCTTGGTTGCAGGGTATTATGGGTACTAACTTGATTTACCTAGTGTGCTACAACTCTGTGATGCATCATCATGGCTATAAGTTAAAGTTTGTGCCAAACAAGATAGTTATATTTCAGGTCTTCTTAGATTACTGTTCCTAATAGATTTTGAGATTTTCCGGTAGAGGCACAATGTTATTTATCCCTTACACAAAGGTGTGGATCTCAGCCTACACTTCCTTATGCTAGAAGGACCCAAATCCATGTACTCCTAACTCCACTCAGATGTTCTCATCCCTAATGTTTATGTATAACATTGTTTTTTTACTTAAAAGATTTGCATTTCAATAGCATTGGAATAAACAGCTGTCTCACTTCTGTCCTTATCAGGCTAAGCTGACTATGCATTTGAAAATGGCAGAATTAGATATCCATACATAAGAGGGGATAAAGGCTTGATAAATTTCATCCTCATTTTAGTACCAGGTAAACTAGAGCAGTAATGAGTTAGGGTCATAAGGAAGGTTGTTTTATTTGACTCAGGAAATCTTGCTTTTCTAATGCTCGACACAATTTCCCACATATGTCATCTCTGCCATATTTTTAACAGGACCTAAGGCTGATGTTTTAGTTCATTCAGGCTCCTATAACAAAACACCATACATGGGGTGGCTTATAAATAATAGAAATTTATTCCTTACAGTTCTGGAGGCTGGAAATCTGAGATCAGGGTGCCAGAATGGTGGGGTGAGGACTGTCTTTTGTGGTGCAGACTGCCAATTTCTTATGTCCTCACTCGACAGAATAGTCAAGGAATGTCGCTGGGTCACATAAGAGCACTGATCCTCATGAAGGCTCCACTCTCATGACCTAATCATCTTTCAAAGACCCCCACCTCCTATCATCATCATCTTTGGGAGCGTTAGGATTTCAACATATGAATGTGAGGGAACCCAAACATTCAGACTATAGCAGCTTCATTCCCAAGATGACCCTATCAGGTTGGTTTAGCTTTAATAGTGACTAAGAAAAAGGAATAAATGGGAAGGAAGACAGGAAGATATTGCTTATTCAAGGATAGGAAAAGCAGAAAATATGAAGGTCAGCCACTTCCGTGGAGAGAAGCTCAGAGGGACATAGCTGTTCTGACATGGTGGGTATTATTTCATGTGTACATATAAAAATCATGGCCTCCTTGCCATGTTACTAAGTGTAAAATGGGCTGGAAATACAAGAGAAGTCAAGTCAACCAGACACTAGAGGTGAAAATATCAGGCAATGGGTTTTGGATTCCCAGATCTTATAATTTAAACAGTATGGGTGCTGAATAGTCATTGTAAAGGTAGGTCTCACATTTTGTAAAAGATAGAAGGTAATAACAGCAGAGTATTCAAGGATAAGAAAATCAGAGATAAAATTTCTGCTTTAATAAAATTCCCCCTTGTTGCTACTGCTGGACATTTAAGTAGGTTAATGGGACACATTAAATAAATGACCATGGAAGCTGGAGGAAGTCTCTTTTTAAATTATGGAAACAGAGAGAAGGAGGCAGACTAATAAAAAATAGTCATAAAGAGTGAGCAGTGATTCAGAGGAGATGAAGGTAGATAAATACAAATAGTACCTCTTAATTTAGTTATTTTAGTTATATGTGGATAAATGGTTTCATATTGAAATATGGGACAATTTGGTTGAGCTATGGCAATCCACCAAGGCTGCAGAAGTTGTTCAGGGAGAGACCCTCTTTTCCTGGAGGGGATGAGTGATGAGGAGGACCATGGCCCAGAATCAGGGACTCAGTGCTTGACTTAGCAATCGTGTAAGTCCAGAATGGGTCCTAATAGTCACCACTGCTCAGAAAAGTGAGAGGAGGAGGATGTTAAGGCTCTTTTGAACAATCATGTTTCATCAGCCATAACATGATAAGAAGTATGACTCATTCACAGATGTTCCAGAACTTAATGTGGGCCATCATTAGTGTATCTTGTCTTCATTTTCACTGCTGACTATGTCCTTGAATACAGAAAGTCCAGGGAAGAGACATGACTTTTTTCAAAACTTGGTTTCATATTGACTTGAGGGGTCTTCCCTTGGTCACAGCTTTTGTGACATGAGTCTGAGCAATACTTTCTAACCAGTTCTCCTTATTCTTCCATCTGCTCATCTGCTTCCTCAGAAGTTGCTGGTCATTTAGTGGGAATAAGAGAAAGGTAATATAAGCAAGAACAACATGTAAAGACAAGCACAATAATTCCAGTAATAAAAGTTTACCCTCAAGATGGAGACTTAAAAATAGAATAAGTTTATAAACCTATGCAAAGAATACTGATGTTTTCATTCATATATGCAAGGTAAGCAATGGTGATAAGGAGAGATGTTTTCCCAATCACATATTCTAAAGATGAAAGAAAGGAAGGAAGGAAGGAAAGAAGGAAGGAAGGACACTTATAACTGATATTATTAAATATATGCCCTTCTAATGCCCTTTTTCAATATTTAAAACTCTGTGTCCCTATCAACAGTGTATAAAGTGTATACATAAGATACTTCAGAGTGAGTTTAGCATACATTGAAAGTATTTTATTGTAGTCATTCAATTATTTAATTTTCAACATATATTTATTGACTTTAATAAAAATAAGACACTTGTAATTATATTCTACAAATAGAAAAATAGGATACCATTTGAAAGAATAATAGGTGCATAATGTAGATTCGATGCCAGGTCGGACAGGCGCTGGGTGGGACAGGCACTGCCTGGGTCAGGGGTTCTTCCTTGAAAAAATGACCTTACCCTGAGGCCCAGACCAGGAGAGGACTCAGCCAAGATGGAAGGAGAGGCTGGAGAAGAGGAAATTCAGGTTGAGGCAGCATTTACCAGTACAGTAAACCATAGTAAAGAGGCATGAGAGATATTCCTGATAGTGCTTTGGTTTTACATTGGTTTTTGACTAACTGTGAAAGGCTGTACTTTTGATTGGTGCTGACATTATTTGTAGCTTGTTTTAAGAGAAAAAGTGTGTGTAGAACCAGGGGCTAACAGGTGACGACTTGTGAACTCTGTAAAAGTTCAGCAAAATGTTTAACTTGGGGATGATTTCTTCTTAGTCTTCATTAGTGGCTTTATTAAGCTATTTGATAAGCAGAAAAAGGGAGGGGAGAGGAATAGAAACATACAGATGTTTATTTTTGAAACTATTAGATAATATTTGTACCCCAAGGTCAATGAATTAAGAAGCTGAATATTTCATGCATTGCATTATTTTGTTTTAATATAGATTTTTTTCCTGAGCCTTTAGTTTCCCAATGTATAAAACTTAATGAAGATATTTAAACAATAAGTTAATTGATTAAAATAGCATATCCTTCCTTAAGTAGGGCACATTTCTGCAATTATTTGTTAGGTTTATACTAAATCATGCATATAAATAAAACACTGAAAGGGGTTGTTACTGCATTGCCATTCATTGTTTAGAAATCAATGCTAATCCTAAATTTCTGATCTAAGCAGGTTTCCTGGGATCTTTTTAAGCCATTTAGATTGTGATTTATAAATACTGGTTAGTGTCAAGTATTTTTATTAAATAATATAAATACATTACACTTCTATTTATGAATATAAGCCATACCACATTCTTAAGCAGTAACAGAGGCTTCAGATGAACTTGGTTCTAAGAGGATGGGATGGTGTGCCATGCTGTGGATTGTGTGGATTGTGTGCAAGTTCCTTGACAATTAATTTTCATATTATACAAATCATCTCTGTGTCCCACTTGCAGCACCCTCTAGTCTGTTCTTGGGCTGTGTACCCTGTAGAACAGAACACAAGTAGAGGACAGTACATGGGGAAGATCAGCTTTGCATTGCATGTGTTTTCAGACCAATTGTTCACCTCTCTGGAGATGATTATATTATTGGGGAATATTAGTTTTTTGTTTTTCTTGGTTTGCATCCTTCCTGTGAGGCAGTAACTCCATCTTGCTCAACTCTTAGGCACATCCAATGGAAGACGGTGGAGCTGTCCATACAGCTATCTTGGGGCTGCAACTGCACATAGTGTTAGAGCAGAAGCTAGAATTACATCTCATGTACTCTTCTTGCCAAATATGTGTTCTTAGACAAGTCATTACCAGTGTCCTAGTCTGTTAACCAAGGATGATGATTGTTCTGGTGGTATGTTGGAGCCAGTTCCAATCCCTGTCAGAGCCAGTGTGTGTGTGTCTTCCAATTTTTAGCTCTGTGAGTTCTATGGAGAGCCTGAAAATCAGCTGTAGTGGGCTAATTTATACTACCAGCTAATAAACAAAGCAAGTGCTTTTGGAGGGAGGGGGACAGGCACCCAAGAGGAAGGAGGCAGTTGTTAAACATTTATCAGACCAGCAGACCAGCACTTCATTACTATCTCATAGCATCTTGTAATGGTACCTAAGGTAATACCTGGGATCTTCTTAGAACAGAAGGAAAGGATGTAGTAAGTGCTCCATCCATTTATTCTTCTTCCCTTTCATTTCCTCCTTTTTCTTCCCAGACACATTTTCATGAGGCTTTTAGACCTATTCACCATGCTTTCATTGCTTGGTTATTGGCATTTGTTGCTTTTATGTAATTTCAAAACAGGAAAGCATGTGCATCACATAGATAGACTGCTGATTTTCTGAGGAACAAAGTGTAGCACAAAAAGGTCAAGTGAATAATCCAAGTTGAAATAGCTAGTGGTGGCTCAGATGAAATGGTCAGGCTGAACAATGTTCTCACCACCCTATGCTGTGCTACCTGCCTATGCTAATGAAATTATTTAGTTGTACAAAAAATATAATATTAACATAACTGTAAGTAAATGAAAAAGTTATCAGTTCCCCAAAATAAAGCTTTTTACTTATAATCTAAATATACACATTGACGTAGCATAATTTTTATGTTCTACCTTTTTTTTTTTACTTTATGTCATATATCTTGATTTAAATTAACTTGCAACATTTTATTAATGGAGATATTTTTAGCTTTCAGAAAGAGTTCTTGCTTGAAAATAAAGAACAACTTACTAACTGTGAAAGAAGAATCAATGCTAAACTTTTAACTGCACTTCCTAAAGGTAAGGCTTTTTCTAAATAGTTGACCAGAATCCTGAGCATATAACTGTTGTGTTACCTGTTTTTCTTTGAGAACTCTTAAACCTTCAGCATATATTCTCCTTTGTGTCTCTTTCTGCCTTATCTAAGAATTAACCTCAATTAAACTTTCCTCTTGCATTTTTAATTTCACCTTACTATATGTTCTTTCCCTTCCATTTTAGGCATCCTCAAGTTTTCACTGGAGGCTGGGGGTCAGGGGTGGGGATGAAAAGGTTCCTAGAATCGACCTTATCTCATTCCTCTCTCCTAGCTTTCACCATCTCCTAAGGCAGTGAGTTCTGCTCATATGCCCATTGCTTTTCCATTCACATACCTTCTTCCTCCAGCCTCTTGACGTTTCCCAGTGTTGTGGCATTTATACTCAATATCTTGTAGCTCCCCACTGGGCTACAACACTGTGTTTGAGTGCAGACTGTCTCCATCACCTCTCTTCTTCCCCAAGTCTGCACTAGCATTTGTTGAGTTTGTATTTTCATTGGTAAAGATGCACATGCAGTAAAATATTTTCAACTGCTATCAGTTTGAGGACCCCTAGTTTTGCCTGTGAAATGATATGAACATTACCTGATCTTTGTCTCTATCCACTTTAACACTAGCATGGGGTAGTACCAGCTTACAAACTGTTTCCTAAATGAGCTATGTAACCCTTACTTCAGAAGAAACAGGATTGGCACAAGGTCAGATTATTTTTCTACTTAGGAAAGGAAAAAAACATCCCCAAAGAAATTAGCCCAGAAAAAAAATACTTTAATGGAAACTAAAAGTTTAAAAGTTTCACTGACAAATTGAGGTATATTCCAAAGAATTGAATGGGTGATATGCCTAGACGTAGTCTGACAAAGATGGATATTTGAAGGACCCAGAAATTTGGCCCAGTGGAGAACACTTAAATGGGTCATTTTGTCAAATACTTACAAAACTGTCAACTGAAATATAGGCTTAATTCTAAGTTGCTCCAGTGGCCAACAGGAAGAATAATGTGTAGAATTACAAGGAAGTAGGTGAGATTTCATATAAGAAGGAAATTCTGGTAATTCATAGAACTGAGAGTAAAATGGCCTGCATTGTGATCTCATCAGCTCTCCTCATTAAATGTACAAGGCAGGTCATGTGACCATGTACTCAGGTAGGAGAGAGGCTGTGAGGATTGCTATCTGGATGGGTGTGTGGATCAGGTATGGAATGAAAAGGTCCTTGCAATTTCTAAGACTTTGTAAAAGACAGAGAAACTCTATTTAATCTGAACCAAATATAAAATATATGAAGATAATCAGAACGAAGTAGAAGAATGAACAGATTGATTTTAGAAATAGTCTAGAAGATTTGACTGATTAGGCAAAGTTCTATAGAGCAAAAGACTTTTCTACCTGTAGAAAATTAAAAGCAATATGAAATGCTAAGTTCTTAAAGGTTTAACAACTTGTAACTTTATCTATCTATCTATCTATCTATCTATCTATATCTATCTATCTATCTAAAGCCAGCGACCATAAAGGCCATAAATACCTTAAAAACCAGTTGCTATGATGCCCACTGTGACCAGCAAACAGGCCTGATCAGGGGGTAGGGCTGGCCGGCCAACCTCGAAGCCCTTCCCCCCTGCTGGCCTGCCCCTGATAGGACTCTCCCACCCCATCAAGAGCTAGGTGGACAATCAAGAGTAGGGCAGCTGATCAAGAGGAAATGCTCCCTCTCTTTCCCTGGCCACCCTGCCCCTGATTAGCCCACCCCCCTACAGCCCCTCCTTACAACCAGCCAGCTTTTGATCACCTTCCCCATCCCAATAGAGGATGGGGCTGCTCTGCCAACCTCCTGCAGCCCCTCCCTCCACCCAGCCCCACCCATGGCCTCTCCACTAGGCTACTGGCCCCCAGTCGGGGGTGGGGCCTGCCAGCCAGTCACCCATGGCCCCTTCTCCCAGTTGGCCCAGCCCTGATCAGCCCAATCAGGGCAGGCCAGCTGGCCAACCTCACACCATCTCCTCCTGAAAGGCCCAGCCCTGATCTGCCCCTACTGGGCCTGGGCTGGCCAAACCCCACCCATACACGAATTCGTGCACTGAGCCTCTAGTATATAATAAAGTTTTAAAACATATAAGCTCAGTAACTAGTTTTGTTAGAAATTTTATCACAATTGGTCATAAAAACATAATTTTCACACATCAAAGATTTTTATTTCTAAATAACAAAATCTCTAAAAGATGCTTAAAAGATGCCAGAGCTCTGCCCCCTGAATTTTGCCTGAATTCTCACAGTTGTTTTTCACAACCTTGATGATGTGGGCAAACATGTTAGAAAAGACCATTACAGGAAAATTTTTCATTTCATTATCATAACAGATATGTTAATTCTAGCATCTGTTGGCAATATAATGTTAAAAATAGGAACTAGGACTTTTAATGGCAGAATTTTATGTTTGTTTAGAAGTGTCTTTCTCTTCATTTAGTGAGGGTTTTTGCTTCTGTGAAACTGAGCATTAAATTGATCTTTGAGTTTCTTTTCAGGGACTTCCTTTAACTATGTCACCAACAGGTAGTCAAGGAATTTAAAATATTTACCTATATGAAGACTATAATATTAAAATAGATTTTCCATTTAGTAATTATGAAATGTTTCAGATATATTACTCTACCTTTTTAATAGCTCTTCTGAGATATATTTTATATACCATTGAGCCCATCCATTTGAAGAAGGCTGTTTTAGTGGCATTCACAGGGCTGTACATCCATCCCACTGCCAGTTTTAGAACATTTTCTTCATCAAAAGAGAAACCCCACACTTCTTAGCCATCACCCCTTCCCCTTAATACTCTAATTTTATAATTAGTTATTTTATAAGCTACTTGTCTTTACATTAGTGGCTTTCATCTAAGTGTAAACTTAGTGCTTTTTCCTGGGGCAGAGAAAGTCAGTCTTCAGAATATTCTGGATCTAGCCTGTGCTCTTCAGCTGTTAAACACAGT
Organism: Lasiurus borealis; assembly: GCA_004026805.1. Classification (NCBI taxonomy): domain Eukaryota; kingdom Metazoa; phylum Chordata; class Mammalia; order Chiroptera; family Vespertilionidae; genus Lasiurus; species Lasiurus borealis. The sequence goes on along the minus strand of PVJN01004372.1, from coordinate 47,633 downwards.
GTAAGGGAGATTAGTCCTTGGCAGTCCCCCTGCCAGTGATGTTTCTTTAGAAGGTCTGTGTACTCAGGTTTGGAGGACTGTACTCCACAATAACTTTACCAGAAAGCCTGTTTCTTAGAGCTAATGAAGAACTTAGGTTTCCCAAGAAAAGCACCTGGCAGACCTGAATATTGGTATTAAATATTATTACAAAGCAAACTAGGCAGTTAAATAATATTATGTATCATTATAGCCCTGATGTCAAATCCCCTCAAATTGTCTTACTTGGAAAATAACTGACAAATTCCCATCAGAAATCACTAAAAATATAGACTCATAAATACATATTGTGCAAGCAAGGGCAGCAGACTAAAAAGTGAGTATGATAAAGGGATAATTTAGTACATGTCCAAGTCTTAATGTCTTTGAAAGCAAAGTAGAAAATTTATTACAAGGTAGATCAGCTGTGCTTGTTTATATGTGGATTACTATTAATCACTATTACCATTTCCTGAACCATTTATGAATTATATACAGTATGACACAACATACAATCAATTCAGTTATGGCTATGTAATTGAATTTTTAAAATATTCTTATTTCTTATTTTTAGGAAATATGAAGAATATAGAGATATAGGAGCATCATGCTGTAACTTGCTATTAAATGGTTCATAAAAATGAATATGTAAATATGTATGCATGTGTTTTGTATACATACAAATATACATATGAAGAGAGAAGAGTATAAAAATAAACCAAATAGAGTAAAATGTTAACATATTATGAAGAATGTTTCTTAACTTTTCTGTAAATCTGAATTACATAAAAATGTTAATCCTCACCCAAGGATATATTTTAATTGATTTTTAGAGAGAGAGGAAGGGTGAGAAAGGTTGGGGAGAGAGAAACATCAATTGATCAGTTGCCTCCTATATACCATAAGACCAAGGATCAAATCTGCAACCTAGGTATGTACTCTGACCAATAATTAAACTCATTACCTTTTGGTGTATGGATTGATGCTCCAACCAAGTCATCTGGTCAGGGCTGAAAATTTTAAAGGAAAGAAAACTTCTTTTGATAGATCATGAAAACTAATAAACTATTATCAGGACTATTAGGTAGACGATAGCTGTGGTAGAACCGTACGTATATCTAGATATAAATGAAGCAGTGGAGTGACAACATTAGATTTCTACAGCAAGGGAAACTATTATAATTTCCTAATATTAACTTTTTTCCAATGTTTGTAATAAACCTGACCAGATTTTAGTGAGAGGACCTGAGAAGGACTACAAGTGCCCATATGAGGTGTTTGTTTTTTTCCTGAAAAGGAATGAAACATCACCGATTCAAATAAAGCATCATTTTATTTTATAAAACTGAAGTCTTTTTCCATGGGATAGATATATTAGAATAATTATATTACATGTTGTTTTACTAATTTACTTTTAAATTATAGACTTGGGGAAAGGAAGCCAAACTCAAGATAGCTATTACTTCTTTTTGTCTTCCACATCATTCCTTTCTTCTCTGATCTTATGCCTACAAGAATGAGGCAAATCTTGATAATTACAAATATATTTGTAAGAAAGAACAAATTGAGAGGTGACTATTTTGCTGGAGGATTTTTTTTCTAATATTCTTACTGTAGATTTTCCCTAAAATCAATAAGCTCACTGATACATTTAATATAGTTTGATTTATGACTTCATTGCATTTCTCAATACATGATCAGAGAGGACTATAAGATTTTAGGCTTGAAATTTTTTTGAGTTGGAATCTAGGCTTGATTGAAAAGAGTTCAGTGATGGGCTACTGGTATCTGTTATTTGTATACCCTATGGCATAATCTCAGGAACAGTCTGCCTTTTGGAAATATCTGGGCTGAGTTCAGTGATTTTCAATCAAAGACAGTACCATTTCAAAGGGGACTTTTCAAACTCATGGGAACATTTTTGTGTCACAACAACTGGAGATGATTTGGCATTTAGTAGGAGAGCCATCGCTACTCACCATCCTGCAGTGCAAGGCTTACAACAAAGATATTGCCCATTCAAAAGGCCAGAGTAATCTGTGATCTACTCCAGAGCCAGCCTTCTGTGAGTCTGTAACCCTGATGTAGTGCACCTGTATGTCTGCTAAATGCTACCCCGAGACTTAGTATATCTGGCAATGAACAGGGCTCAAAACCCAGCCGGTTTTGTTCAGAAAGCACAGAGATGGACAGTAAGATAACTTGGCTTACCTGCCCTGTCCTCTCTTTCCTCTCACTGCCCCAGACTTCTTGGGCTTCAGTTTCTGTGATGAACTATATTCTGACCATCATTTTAGCTTGCCCCCTTCTCACATTATCTTAGTCTTTATAGAATACTGAAACAGGGTGGTAATGGCAGTAGGAAAAGTATAGTTTTGTTGTGGGTGGAACATTTGCATAATCTCACTCACAATTAGTAGATCTTTCCTTCTAAAATATGGGAAAGAGCTTGTTGTTTAGCTTTCTCATTGTACTGCTAAGGTTACTTTTTTTCTTTAGTTGCATATTGAAAGAAAAGAAAATTTAATGACTTAAAAGTGACTTTTACAGTCTTAAATTAGGACAGAAATCATATGTCTTAACTTTTCCCAGTGGAAGTCATATGCCACTCTATGTGTGTTATAGTAATACTAGTGACCTAGTACATAAAATTTGTGCACTAGGTGGGGAGGGGTCCTTCAGCCTGGGCTGTGCCCTGTCACAGTGCAGGAGCCCTATGATCCATCACCGCAAAGAGATAGGCTCCGCCTACCCAACCAGGGTTCCTTGATGGATTGCCCCAAAAAGGTGGCCAGAGCCAGGGGTCGCATGCCTCCATGCCACATGAAGCAGCAGGACCCCCAGGCCTCGTCATGTGGAGGCCTCCATGGATGCCACCTCCGGGCTAGGCCACAAGGAGACCTGTGGACCCTTAGCACAGGTGTGCAGAGACCTCTGCCAGGACCTGCCCCCATTCCCAATGCTGCAAGTCCCTGCCCACCTGTGCTTGCTATGCATGCAAGCTCCTGCTGATCAGTCGTTACATGTGAGGGCATCCCAACCATTTGCATATTACCCTTTCATTAGTATAGGTAGATTTTATCCTTACCTTGTCATATGCATTTTGACTCTTATAACAAAAATACCATAAACTGGGTGGCCTACAAACAGCAAAATTTTACTTGTCACTGTGCCAGAAGTTGGAAGACCAAATCAGGGTGCCATCAAGGTCATGTTCTGATGAGGACCTTCTTTTGGGTTGCAGACAGCTGCCCTTTGGTTGTATCCTTTATGGTGGAAGGAGAGAGGGAGCTCTGTGAGGCCTGTTCCATAAGAGCACTAATTCTAGTCATGAGGCCAGAGCCCAAGCTCTTCCAAAGGTCGCACCTTCATATACTATCATTTTGGGGAGCAGGATTTCAACATATGAATTGGGGGTGGAATGGGGACATAAACTTTCAGACCATAATATACCTAGTTAAAATAGGTTTGGGGGGGGGGAAGGCAAATGATATGTGCATGTCATTGTGCTACTCAGGACCCTATAATCATACTCTATTTCTCAGGTATGATTTTGAGGCATAGGCATAAGGCATACCTTTGAGAGCACTTGGAATTTGGTTTCAGTAGCTTCTTGAGCAGTCTTGTAAAAAATACAGCTCCATCCTCCACTTTGGGGATTTAAGTAAATAATTGATATTCTTTGGCTTATATCATCTCACTAGAGTTAATTTGTTAACTGAGGAGCCCTTGTCAAGCTTCCCGCAAAGGCAGCGGGGTAGATGCCCCATTATCGTTATATCCTTGTCTTCTAAATAGAACTGTAATTGACATAGCACAGCAAGCACACCTCTGCCTCTGGCTACTCTGGTTCTTGTTCTGCCCAAGTGAGGGAGACTCTTTTGAAGCCAACAATCTTAACAAAAGTCTACCTAACTTAAATTTTAAGGTGCTTTAAAAATAAATTAAAAACAACAACAACAAGACTTGTACCTCTGAACACAAAGGATAGTTAGTATAAAAGCCATGTGGGGTGTGTGTGTGTGTGTGTGTGTGTGTGTGTGTGTGGTTTTGACTCATTACTAAAAATGATCACTTTGGGAAAAAAAACCATACATAGAAATTGAGGCAGTTGAAAATTAACTCAGCCTTTAAAAAGTTTGTGGGTCCTGGGGACTGTCAGTGACTCCTCTCTCTAACCCTTCCTGAGTCCTCCATAGGAACCATTCAGGTAAGCCCTCATGAATTCCTGTAATTGAGGAGGAGGCCAGAAGAGAGACCTTAATTCTCCACTAAAATTGGGCTATTTCTCCAAAGAAATAATTATTTGGCATTTTAGTAATATCTTTGTAGTTAGTATCACATGAGATCCTTGCAACATCACAGCAGAACATTCATCGGGTCACCCACTGTTGCTAGGAAAATTACAGTAATCACTTTGTCCATCATGTACCTCAATTATAGCAAGGAAACATGTTAACATTTCCTCCCAGTGAAAGCCTGTGGGAGGGGCTGAGAGACTGTTAATGTGCATGATATGTTGGTACCACTGGAAACACAATTAGGTAGTTACAGATATTTACAGGTTAAATGATAGGGTGAAATAGGAGTGATGAGTCTTGGCTGTTTTAGTTTACTGATGGGTATACAGAGCAGGGGGGTAGGGTGAGACATAGTATTAATCTCTATTGTTTGCAAATGTCAATGAAAATCTAAAAATATTTCCTAACTCTTAATAACAACTAAAAATAGTTACTGGATAGGTCTCCCTTTACTCTCCTGAATGAAATACACCTTGCTGTTGTCACTCTGTCCCTTACTCTTATGGCTTTACTTCTTAGCCCATCCTGTTGGTGTGTGTTTGTATTTGTGTGTACACTCTCATTTGGTACCTGCCTGCCTCACTAGAAGACAACCTCCAGGAAAGCAGGAACTGTGTCAATTTTGTGTGTCACTATTACATGGGGAGCCAAGAGCAGAAATAGGAGTCCAATAAATATATGTCACATGAAGGAAGGAATAAAATGAATGGATGACTGGTAAATGCTGGACTACTTTATTCTTTTGTTTTAGTTGCAGAATTAAGAAACATCTTTGAACCAAAGAGGAAAGAATTTTTAAAAATGAAAAGGTAAGTGATATATTGTATATAATTTGTAAGTAGAAGAGCTTGGCAAAGCAGTGTTCAATTTTCCCTCAGAGTTGATTTCCAATTTTTTTTTTTGGTGTTTTGCACAGAAAAGAAAGAATCGCCAGGCGCTTAGAAGGAATTGAAACGGACACCCAGCCCATCCTCTTGCAGAGTTGCACAGGGTTAGTGACTCACCGGCTGCTAGAAGAAGACACACCCAGATACATGCGAGCCACAGACCCAGCCAGCCCCCACACCGGTGAGTATCTCTGGTGGCCATCATCAGGCAGGCTGCTCCAGCATAGCCTTTTTATCTAATGGGATTGGAAAGTAAGATACTCAACAAAAGTGAATTGTGTAGGTGTAGTTATTTATTATTACACATATTTGTTAAAAACATCAACAACACACTTATGTCCGCTCTGTACTTCTCACAGGACTGGTTGAGGGCAGTTCCTGCGTGGAGCATCTGTCTCCTGGTAGTCCGTGCATGTCATGGTGACTGCATTCCACCTCTTTCTGCCATTTGGTTGATTTACATATTAGGGTCTTATTATATAGGATTAGAGGCCTGGTGCATGAAATTTGTGCACAGAGTGTTGTCCCTCAGCCCCGCCTGTACCTTATCCAATCTAGAACCCTTAGGGGATGTTCGACTGACTATTTAGACCCGATCCCACTTGCCTGCCTGCCTGCCTGATTGCCCCTAACAGCTTTAGCCTGCCAGCCTGATTGCCCCATAATTGCTCCCCTGCCAGCCCAATTGCCCCCAACTGCCCTCCCCTGCTGGCTTAATTGCCACCACCTGCCCTCCTCTGCTGGTCCAATGGCCCCCAACTGCCCTCCCCGGCCAGCCCGATGGCTCCTAATTGCCCTCCCCCGCCGGCCCAATCACGCCACTATTGCCCTCGCCTCTGGTCCAATTGCCCCTAACTGCCCTCCCCTGACAGCCTGATCACCTCCTAACTGCTTGTTCTCCTGACAGCCTGATTACCCTTAACCACCTCTGCCTTGGTCCCTGCCACCATGTCTTTGTCTGGAAGGAAGTCAGACGTCCAGATGTCTGGTTGACCTGGTCTAATTAGCATATTATCCTTTTATTAGTATAGACTAGAGGCCCAGTGCACAAAATTTGTACAAGAGTAGACTGACCTTCCCACGGCTTTCAGCACCAACTTCCCCCTGGCACTGGGACCCAGGCTTTCCTCCATCACCAGGGAACCAGGCTTCTCTCCGGCATCCAGGACCTGAACTTGCCTCCAGCCACCAGTAGTCACCTGGGACCAGGCTTCCCTCATAACCCTGACTTCATCCAGAAGGATGTCTGGTCTAGTTTGCATATTATGCTTTTATTATTATAGTTTGACCTTTTATACACCTGGGGGTTTATTTCTGGCTATAAATTTGGTACTCTATTTTTAATTCTCCAGGTATATAACTTTTAAAATCTTAGTTCTCTAGTTTTCTTGACATAAATGATCAGAAACTATAGAGATATGCAAACAAATAACATCATGCAGTGAGACCAACACCCCTCTCTGGGGGAGAAACCAGAAACCATATATACTGATGTTTCCTAGGTAGCCCTCGTGGCCTTGTGCCCTCACATCATCACAAGATGGCCACGCCATGTCGTCACAAAATGGCCACCTCTACATCATCACAAGATGGCTGCCACAAGATGGCCAGCAGGGGAGGGCAGTTGGGGGCAACCAGATCAGCAGGGGAGCGCAGTTGGGGGAAACCAGACTGACAAAAGAGCAGTTATGCGGTGAGGAGGCAGGCAAGCAGTTAGGAGCCAGCAGTCCCAGATTATGAGAGGGATGTCCAACTAAACCATAAGTTGGACACCTCCCAAGGGGTCCTAGATTGGAGAGGGTGCAGGCAGGGCTGAGGAATACCCCTCCATGCACAAATTTCATGCATTGGGCCCCTACTCTATATAATAAAAGCCTACACAACCATTATGGCAGAATGACAAGAATAACCAATCGCTATGATGCTCACTGACCATCAGCAGGAGCTGCCCCCTGGTGGTCAATGTGCTCCAATGAGGGGAACACTGCTCAGCCAGAAGCTAGACTCACAGCTGGCGAGCACAGCGGCAGTGGCAGCAGCCTCTTCTGCACTGTGGCAGCGCTACGAGCAGCGAGCAAGCAGGATCCCCTGGGGGTTCTGGACTGTGAGAGGATGTAGGCTGGGCTGAGGGATCTCACAAGATGGCCAGTAGGAGAGGGCAGTGAATTTCATGCACTGGACCTATAGTGTATTATAAGACCATTTAACTGTCACATGTTAGTGAGAAAAGGAAGAGTTATTCAATAAATTGTTCTTGGAAAAAATGATTGCTTGTAGGGTGGGATAGGGAACATATTTCTCTTCTCACTTCACACTAAACATAAAAGTAAGTTCCAATTAATTACATGATTAAGTTAAATAAATTAAAAAACATGAAAACATAAGTGAATACATAATTGAAAAGGATTTTCAAAACACAGAAACAGCTGTGGAAATCACAAATGAACAGGTCAATTGACTTGACTACATAATGATTAACATCTGTACTCCAAAGAAAATCTTACAAGTAGACTTCACAAGAAAGTTAAGCAAGTTTGAAATATTTATAAGATAAAGACTCATGTCCTTCCTATAAACATTGACACAAACCAATAAAAATGACACTATGAATTAATAGAATACAGAGCAATAAGCTTGACTAGGTATTTCAGAGAAGAAAAAGATAATACAAATGGCTAGTAAACAATAGAAAAATATGTTTATTCTTTTTCTAGTAATCAAAGGACATTTTAAAAATTAGCCCTCAATGTTTATAAGAGGAGAGCATATAGTGCAGATTCATATGTAAATTTATGTAGACTTTATATAAATTAATTTGACAGTCTAACATGTATATTAAAATGATGGTGCAGTCACTGTTGAAAACAGTATGGAGTTTCCTCAAAAATTTAAAAACTACACTCCCATTTGACCCAGTAATCCCACTCTTAGGAATATATCCTAAGAAACTAGAAACACCAATCAGAAAGGATATATGCATCCCTATTTTCATAGCAGCACAATTTACAATAGCTAAGTTTGGGGAACAGCCCTACTGCCCATCAGCAGATGAGTGGATTAGAAAACTGTGGTACATCTACACAATGGAATACTATGCTGTGGTAAAAAAAAAAAAAAAAAAAAGAAAGAACTCTTACCATTTGTAACAGCATGGATGGACCTGGACATGGGCTTATTATACTAAGCAAAATAAGCCCATCAGAGAAAGATAAATATCACATCATCTCACTCATTTGTGGAATATAATGCACAACATAAACTGATGAACAAAAATAGAGCCAGAGACACAGAAGCATTGAATAGACTGCCAGACCTTCAACCAAAGAACTTGTATGCATATATATGAGCATAACCAATGGACACAGACAGTAGAGGGGTGAGGGCATGTGCGGGGGGGGGTAGGAATAGCTGGGAAGTGGTCAATGGGGGAAAAGAGAGACATATGTAATACTTTAAGCAATAAACAATTTAATAAAAAAAAAAGTGAAGGCAAAAAGAAAAATGTTGTAACTCCTGATAAAGAAGTTTTATGGGTCTGTTGAGACAGTAATCAGGAAAATCAGACTGATTAAAAAACAGAAACAACTTAAATGCCCAGTAATAGAAAAAGGATTAAATTAATGATACATGTCTATTGGGTAGAATATTACAAAGCCTTAAAAGAATGATGTCTTCAAAATAAGAGTCCCAAGTATAAGAAAATGTTTTATCTAGAACATGAATATTATATAAAAATGATTCTATATTGAAAAATAGAAATCAATTATATAAAAGACTAGAAGGTCTAAATAGAAATGTTTGGTAAACAACTAATTTATTATTGACTAGAGGCAAAGATTCATGCAAGAATGGGCCTTCCTTCCCCTGGCTGCTGGCAGAGCATTCACTCTGGCCCAGAGTCACCTTTCTGCCTTCCCTCACTGCCCAGAGGCCCAGAGCCACTAGGGTGGTGTGGAACACCTACATTGTCACCATGCTGGCAATGCAAGCATCCCACCCCACCCCCAGCTGCTTGGTGCCTATGTATGCAAATCAACCACCATCTTTGTTGGGTTGATTTGCATACTCACTCCTGATTGGCTGGTGAGTGTTGTGAAGGTATGGCCAATTAGCATGCTACTCTCTTACTAGGTAGGTTATTATAAATTAGTGATTACTGGTGATTTGGGCTTTTACCTTCCTATGTTTTCATGGTAGACATTTTCTATGTCAAGCATTTGTGCTACAGTTGGAAAAATCCACTTCTATTTTAAAAAACCTGGTGAATTACTGACATGGGCCATTATTATTATGGTTACTCTCAGATCCTATGAAACCACAATCCCTCACTTGTCAAATTATAGCAGTTCAAATATCTTTTTCTAGAGGGCTTTGAACTCATCCTCTGGTTTCACACATGAAATATTAAACTCAGAAATAAAAAACAGAAAAAATAAATAAATATAAAACAGTATATTAGTAAGAGAATATTCAGGAATGAGGGACTGAGCTTTAGTTTAGCCCTTGCTTTACATGACTTGCAGAGCCCATTGAACATTCCCAGCCTTTATGTATTTCACTGCAGATCTCAAACCTCCAACATCCCAGGTAACCATTTAGCTGATACACTTGTGTGAGAAACTGGTCCTTCACAGCTCAAGTGTATTATATGTACATAATAGAGTATGGTAAATATATCTTTACTTAAATTTATATTTATTATTCATGTGATCTTCTTGTAGGCCGATCTAATGAAGAGGAAGAAACTTCTGATTCTTCTTTAGAAAAGCAGACTCAATCGAAACACTCTACAGAAACCTCTGGTGTTCATGGTGACTCATCCTATAGTTCTGGTATGGACACCCAGGGTCTTGAGTCCAAAGCTGAAAGGATTGCAAGGTACAAAGCAGAGAGGAGACGGCAACTGGCAGAAAAATATGGGCTAGCTCTGGATTCTGAAGCAGACTCTGAATCTTTGTCTCGATATACCAAGTCCAGGAGGGAGCCAGATACTGTTGAGAAAAGGGGAGGAAAAAGCGACAGGCCAGCTGAATCAAGCAAAGATTTTGGTTCTCTGTACTCCAGCACTGAGATCCCAAGGCTCAAAACCTGTGTAGCTGAATCCCAGGACTATGTCCTCCATGCCAGGGATGATGTTTCCAACACAGAGGTTCTGCTAAACATGGAAAACCAAAGACGAGGTCAAGAACTGAATGCCACTGGGCAGCAAGCCCTGGACCTGCCCCCCACAGTTGAGAGTTCCTCATCCTTCCAGTTTTGTGGGCAAGATTGCTCTTTCGGTGAAGTGCCAAAGTCCCCAAAGCAAATGCCCAGCATGGCCCTCTCTTCACCTGGGCAGCCAGCCTCCCCAAGCCACTCTGGTGACCCACCACTCCCTGCTGAAGCTCGATCAAGGTAAGCATTCAGCCCTACTGATTACTTGTCCTCTTATGACCTCAAAGGTCTTAGAGTCTGAGTATTGCTAGCATTATTTAGAATCTGGCCTCATATATATGATGTTTTAATTTTCACAATATCAAAACAGGTTCTACCAAAGCAGGAAGCTTTATTATTATTATTATTATTATTATTATTATTATTAACGCAATAGATGCCATGGAAGCACTTTCATGGATGCTTTGTTTTAGGGCCATTCTTCTTACTGGTATTCAACTGCTTTTTAACATTGTCTTTTTCTTTTGTTTTTCTGTAATCATACCCAAGACTTTTTGGTGATTGCTTTTGTTGTCATTTAAAATCCCAAAGCAGAAGGACCACCAGTAAGCAGTGGAAGGGTTTCGGTTTAGGGTATGAGGTGTGACTGCAGTATATAATGACTATAACTATAACATATAGTTATGTGATTATATCAACACACTAAGAATACAGTTGTTTGTAAGAATGCCTTATTTAAAAGATCAGCCATTAAGAGAAATAACTGTGTAATAAGATCAACCAAAGAAAAGAACAGCTCTCATTTGGAAAAATCAGAAAAGGCATACAATCAGAAAGTCAAATACCAGAAGAGAGTATATGTTTCTAAATTTAAATTTCTAGATTAAATATTTAGATTTAAATTATAAAGTGTGGTGAGCATCTTTAAAATATAATTACTTAAACGTTCTACTTTAAGGTTTGAGGTAATTGTCTAGGTCAACTAGGTCTAAGTAAACTCAAAAGTACTTTTTAGCTCAAGCAGGCATTAGCTTCACAGGTAAATTGAGGAGAGATGAGAACCTAAGGTCAAACAAATTTTCTCTGAAGGAAAAAAAAGTCGGAAAATATTTCTATTTATTTCACATAAGGACAGAGCAGTAAATGTGGTCACTTTTAAGTAGTGGTAATACAACTAAAGCAGATGATTTTGATTCTTAAAGTTTATTGAGCCAAAGGTCTGTCTTTACTCACTTGATCATCCACACTGAAATATTTAGCAACATCAGCTTCTAAGATAGTTAAATACTATAGATCCTGAGATTGTATTTTGAGGGCCTTTTTTCAGCCTTTGGACTTTACTTGACATTTAGGGACTGTGACCTGTTGTCTTATATTTTGAAAAGAAAGCCTGGTGTTTGGGAAATTTGCATTTTATAGTAGAAACAGTGTTCTTGGCTTAATTAATTTCTATCAAAGAAAATTTTTCATGTGCTCTGTGAGAAGGACAAAGAAATCTCACATTGTAATTTAGGAATAAAGAGATTTACAATGACCTGGTTTAAAAAAAATAATGGGGAATCTAATTTCTGATTGCCATATTATGAATTCTGTTTAAGCTGTTATCACAGTATATAGGTTAGTCATCTGGATCATCCTATCTAATAAAGAGGGAATATGCAAAATGACCGTCACACTGCCACAAACATGGCTGCACTCACAGCAGAGGCCAAGTTCCCATAATGAGCCTTAAGGAGCCATCAGCAGGGACCTGAGGCTGCCTGGAGCTAGGCCAGGGCAGGGGACCTGAGGCTGTGCCACCCCCACTGGTAGGGCTTGACAGGGGACCTCAGGCTACGCCCCCCACACTGCGGGGCTTGACGGGGGTCCTGAGGCTGTGTCCCTCACCCAGCAGGGCTTGATGGGGGAACTGAGGCTGCACCCCCTGTCTGGCAGGGATTGACAAGGGTGGGTCCTGCCGGGTTGGATCTTGCCCAATGGGTGGGGCTGGCTGGGTCTGGCTCTCGCATGATTTTTAGGCTCTGCATGTGGGCTGGGATTTGACTCTGGGTCCCATGGTGTGCCCCAGATTCTGACAGGAGGGAGATTTTCATATTCATTTTACTAATTTTCTTTCATCTCTGACACTTCTATTATAGAGAAAGGGCAAATAGCAATATTAAAATATTTCCTCTAATTAATCCCCTTTTAATGTGTATAAATTTTGTGCATCAGATCACTAGTATGTAGTAGATTCTTGGTGATATTTTGAATTAGTTGTAATAATGATTAAAACTTAGTTGAATATTTCAGGTAAAAAGGTAGGATAATTAGTAGTTTTGTGTGAGTTAAAATCTTAACTATAACTTAAACCTTGAGTTATTTCTTATGAAGTTATTTCAAGAGGAATATTACCTAGAAGTTTCCTAAGACTAGTTAGTCTTAGCCTCACATTGCCTTACCATAAAGAAAGGCTTAAAAGAACTAATAAATTGTAAAGGAGTTTTTGAGGAAGCACATGCTTTATTTTATTAAATCACTCAAGGTATACAGTTCTATGGCCTATAGGCAAAGAAACACAAATAACTTCATATATTGACAGAAATATCTAATCTATCTGTCTTCACATTAAAAATAATGAAATATCTAATCTATCTGTCTTCCCTTAAAAAATAATGCAAAAGTGCCCTAGTTGGTTTGGCTCAGTGGATAATGTCAGCCGCGGGCTGAAGGGTCCGAAGGCATGTGTAGAAGGAAACCAGTCACTATGTCTCTCTCTACATCGATGTTTCTCTCTCTGTGTCTCTCCCCATCCCTTCCACTCACTCTAAAAATCACTGGAAAAATACCCTCGGGTGAGGATTAACAACAAAAAAAAATACTTTTAATAGTATTTTTAGTGTGACAACTATTACATTAAAATAATTAAGATTTATTTATTATGGCAACCAGTCATTCATCTTATAAAGATGGACTTCAAAAGGATTACCATTTTGCTAGATGTCCACTGTTCATCACCAGGTAATTCAGGAGTCAGAAAGTCACTGTTGTCTGATTTCCATTTGTAGGAAAGTTAGACAAAAATACTTTGTGAGCTAAAACTAACCAAAGAAACCTCAAAAGCCATGAGTGAAAATAGCATGTCATTCAATGTGGAAATAGGTAACAGAAAAGTTTAAGAATATTAAGGAAGGATGAAAAGTGTCTATAAATAACAAAACATCTTATTAGCATGTTTCATCGTGGGTTTGTTCTATCATTGAAATAGAATGTTTTTCTCACTGCTATACTGTATTGATCAGCTACCTCTGTCAGGATTTTTGGCTATGATTTTATTTTGTGCTCACTAACATGAGGCTGTTTTTGTTTCATTAATTATATATGAATACATCACTCATGAATATACCATCACAAGACTACCTGCCATGGTCTGAAAATTAAATGAGCCAATTGTCAAATGCTCAGTTTTGTATGTACTCACATATACTGACACATGTACACACAGAATAATCATCAGCTCTTGTACTTCATTGTACTACTATTTTTAAGCTTTATAGTATAGTATAAGCTCAATAACAGTCTTTAGGCAATATTTAGCTGAGTAATAAATTTATTTTAGAATTGTTTAATGTTCAGTCTGTATGATAAAGAAGATATGTATTATGTATATACAAGATGGTGCAAAAGTAGGTTTACAGTAGTTTGTATGAGAAATAATACAATAATTAATAAACAAGAATATAAGAATAAACTGTTTTCCACACTCATAACTGTAAATCTACTCTTTCCCAACCCTGTATGGGTATAGGTTATAGGGTCTTTAGCTTAGAAATCCTGTTGGTTGCCTGGGAATCAAGTGACACATTTTTCTGAAACAAGTTAGGAACACACATAGTAAGATACCTCCCAACCCTTATTTCCCAATTCTGCCAAGCCTGGTAAACTTGGCATTTAGAAACTGTGTTATCTGGACAAGGTAGTATTATTAATATGAACCATTCTTTGTTAATTCATTCAGCCCCCTATGGATTTTTAGAGTAAAATTTAGTCATCTGAGGCCATGGATTATTTAAATTTTTAAAAAACTGAGCTGATACTGTTAGAAATCTTGAATTATTGAATTTGCTACTTTGTGTATCTCTTGATATTATAAAATAAATAGCCCTGGTGGATGTAGCTTAGTTGGAATCCCATGCACCGAAGGGTTGCAGGTTTGATCCTGGTCAGGACGTATGAGGAAGGCAACTGATCAATGCTTCTCACATTGTTATTTCTCTCTTTCTCTCTCTGCCCCTTACTCTTTCTCTCTCAAATTAATAAAAGCATAAACTTAGGTGAGGAAGATAGATAGATAGTAGATAGATGATAGATAGATAGATAGATAGATAGATAGATAGATAGATAGATAGATAGAATTTTAAAATGTAACATATTGGTTACTTCTGAGTGAAATCATTTTACCCAAACCCACAGCTGATGTTTTCCTGAGTATCAACTGTAACTCCCTGTTCCCAGTGAACTATGCGACTGGCCAAGGAGAGAATGACATCTTATTTTCATGGTGATCTACTCTAGAAAACCCATATTCATTTTTTTTTTATTGTTGCTCTACTACAATCTTCATCACTCCTTTCTCACTGAGTAAATTGTAATATTAGTGACCAGAAAATGATTCTAGTGGCTCCATGCAGTGATTATGTTGAAGAAAAGATAATAAACCTGGAGATTATTTAGTTTAAAGATCTAGTTTACTCCTCACTGGTTTGGTTCAGTGGATAGAATGCCAGCCTGCAGACTGAGGGATTCCAGGATCCATTCCAGTCAAGGGCATGTATCTTGGTTGCGGGCACATCCCCCAGTAGGGGGTGTTCAGGAAGCAGCTGATCCATGTTTCTCTCTCATCAATGTTTCTAACTCTCAATCTCTATGTTCCCTTCCTCTCTGTGAAAAATTAATAAAGTATATTAAAAAATAAAAATAAACATCTAGTTTATACATGAAGAAGCTAAAGATAAAAGCACTTAAATAACTGGATTAAAACCACATAGCTACTTTGATGAAACTGAGCCCTTTAGTCGTCACCCATTTACTCATTCAAGTTCTCTGAATCCATCAGTTATATTCTGCTCTTGTTGTTTATGGAAGTTCTGATTTCCATCATAGTGGAAAAGAGAATTTGCTATTTTTTTCCTTTGTATGTTAGAGATTATAGGAAAGAAGATCAAGGGTATTATAGAAAAGTCTTGTCCTCATAAACAAAAGGAAAACTTGTAGTCTAGGAGGATTCCAACTTAGCAGGCATCCATCCATCTGTCCATACATCATAGATGTTGACTTAAGTCTTCATTTCTGCACTAAGATAATTTTGAAGAAAATTATATTGAGCCATTGAGCCTTCTGTGTTCCAGTCACTGTACTTCTAATTGGGAATATTTCCTTTAAAAAAAAAATACAAAAAAATGTGGAAAATAGCTCTGCCAGTATGGCTCAGCAGTTGAGCATTGACTCAGGAACTGAAAGATCACTGGTTCAGTTCCTGGTTAGAACACATGCCAGTGTTGCTGGCTCCATCCCTGTAGGGGATATGCAGGAGGCAGCTGATCAGTGATGTTTCCCTCTCATTGATTTTTCTACCTTTCTATCCCTCTCCCTTCCTCTCTCTTTCTCAAAATCTACAAAAATGTATTTTTTAAAATGTATGGGAAATGACCATAGCACAATGGGGTAATTAAGGTTCTAGAAGACAAGATTGAGTAACATGAGAAAACAAAAAATTGTGTATTACTACTTCTCTCTTGGAGAAGTGATCATAATAGAACCAAATCCTTAAGAAGGTGGTTAGTTTGTAGGACTGGACAGAGGCTTCCCCAGACAGGAAGGTGCAGATGTCCACTGTCGACCTAGAAGGAAGGGGACAGATAAGGCTGAGAGCCAGCTGGGGACCAATCCTGGAGTGCCTCAGATGCCACATCAAGACAATTGGTCTTTGCCTTGTGGACAATGGGAAGTGCCTGAAGGAATTTAGAGCAAGGATGATTGATTATACATTTTAGAAAGATCACTCTGGAGGAGTGTGGAGGGTTGATCTGAAGGAGAATTGATCCCAATTATTGAGGCCATTGTGCTTGCAGTTACATAGACATGAGATAATGAAGTCTCTGGTTACAAGTTAAGCTTTGCCACTAACTTGGTCCTGTTTGGCATTTCATTAAATAATCTGGAAGATACTCATGTTATGTTAGGGTGATCAGATTTCTGGAAGAGGGGTTATAAATAAGTTTGGTGACATAAAGAGAGAGATGTGAGGGAGGGAAGGAACAGGAAGAGAGATGAGAGGAAGGGCCAGAGAGAGAGGAGAGGGAACAGGAGCATTGAGGTAAGGGATCATATGTACCTGGAATAATGGTTGGAAACTATCAAGATGCAATTTCATAAAGTTCTGTATTTAGAGGTGGAGTATGAGGGGTGGGGATTAGTGTACAAAGGTCAGAATTGGGAAACCTGATTTAACAATTTATGGGAAACAGTCTTAGGAGTTTTAGTTGACAGCAAGATCTTTATATAACAACTAACATGGCTACTCCAATCTTGGGTACATTAATGAAGGTAAACTGTCAATAGCACAAGTGGTCCTGGTTCATCTGTTGTTGGCAGTGTCAGATGACATCTGGGTCTCTCATTCTTAAGAACATGTCCTGCATTCTTAACCTTTCCAAGTTTTTATATCCTTTTCTCTGTATTAATAGAATCTGGAATCATTTTTGGAGTCTCTTATACCTTCTCTAGTATTTAGACTCTCAAACCAGTCTGTCTTCTCACTGTATTTTTTCCAGCGCAATTATAAAGCTAAAGGTTGGTTTGGCATAGGGAGTCCTAATGTTATGAGTCTAGCTCCTCATTGATGATGACTGCCAAACTTCCCCCACACCTCGAGTCATAAGGAAGAAGGACATTCAAATGCTCAACATTCTACAAGGTTAACATACACAGGAAGGGATTTTAGCAAGTTTGTCAAGATTCACTCAAATCATGAATGGAACCATGAATTTGATATTATGCAAAATTGATGGTAAGGATGGTCTCAATGACAGCATTACTTTAGTAGAAGACTTACCAGAACATAAATACCTTGTCTTAGTTGTTTTCTTGTGTTCTTCCCTGTTATTGCCCAGCGTCTAGCACATGCCAGGTGGCTCAATAAGTGATTTTTGAATGAATGTTCTGCTGCTTTCTGTTTTCTTAGTATCACCAAACTATAGCAGTGCTTCTTAAACCATTTATTAGCCCACAAGTATAGAGACTTGCACCTGAAAATAAATCATGGATCATTTCATTCACCCACAAAGTCATTCTATTAGAAAGAAAAGTCAGCTGGCTAGCAATGTTCACTTTCTTTGGCATAAGCCTTTTATCTAACCATGGGTCAGTAACACTGGTCAGCAGAACACCCTTGAGTAGCACTTGTTATGCTATGAGGCTTTTTCTACTTTGAGGTTAGAATTCTTATATTATACTCTTGAGTCAGTGTGCTCATAAATGTTAAGCTGTGAGTGGGAATCACAATAAGTAAGCAAAAACACTATTGGCTGTTTTTGAGGTTGGATTGTTTTTGAGTTTTTTTGTTTGTTTGTTTTTTGTTTTTTTTTAGGAGGGGCCATTAGAATTAAAGTAGGAGACATGTAAATCCAAATTTAACTGGGAATCACAAATTTGATCCATTTCAGAAGGCCCACCAGAGTCCTTACTCAGACCCCAGTGCTTTCTTGGAAAATTCTGTGTGTATGCACATTCTTCCTGACATCACCCTTTACTGGCTGAGGTTGCAGCATTTCAGCATTCAACAACGAGGTTAGCTGAGATGGAAGAAATCGCTTATCTCACATGTTTCTCCTGCATCTGCCCTAAGAAGACTCTAAATTTCTACCTTTTATTACTTAAAAAGTCCTTAATCTGTAATTCAACAGTGATGTATTTTTAATTGGAGTATAATATACATCAAAATTCACATAGTTTAAGAATGATTCAGGTTGATGAGTTTGGGGAAAAGTAAAGCCTTTACTCCAATCAAAATAGAAAAGGTTTCATCAGCCCTGTGCCTCTGTCCACCAACATTGATCCATATACTACATACATACACACACACACGCACTCGCACACACACACATTGATTTCAGAGACGAATGGAGAGGGAGAGAGAGTATCAATGATGAGAGAGTCATTGATTGGCATGCCCCCTACTAGGGATTGAGTCGAAACCCAGGCATGTGTCCTGAACAGGAATCCAACGATGACCTCCTGGTTGAGCCATGCCAGCCAGACTGATTCTTGACTCTGGTGATATTATATATTCAACTCATTATATAAAACTAATCCTTCCTACTCTTTGTATTTTAATCAAGCCTTAATTGTGAAAAGTAGTTAAGCACAACATTAAAGAATACTGAAAAAAATATATTAGCATCCATACAAGATTTAAAGAAATAAAAATAAAAGAGCCCAAGACATTTTTACCACTATTCAGAAATAATCCTGTTTTAAAAAAAAATACCTAATATGCTCTAATATAGTTTCTCCAAAACAATGTCAGAAATTAATTTTGTATTTTTATGCATGATGTGGTTTTTAATCTGAAATTGGGCATCCCTCAGGCATCTGCAGTATTATGATGAAGCTGTGTTCCACGTGGAGAACTTGGCCCCAAACTTCCAGTATGTTGGGTAGTTTGGGGTTGAGCTAGCCAGAACAGCTCTGTACTCTTGTTTCACCATTTTGAGGAGCCAAGGAATGCATTTAATCAGCTTCACAGATGAAGAATTTAGCTTCCTTACCAATGCAAACACTGAAAGGTCCCACTCTGGGCTCTTCTTATTTTTTAACTCAGGTTTCCATTCTCCTTAGGCTTCGGAGAAAAAATATGAAGAAAAGAAAGAAAAAGATCAAAAACATTTTGTGGAATTGACTGTGTGTGGTCCACATTTTTTAAACATTTATTTATTTATTTTGTTTTTAAAGGATAAAGAAAGATATTTGAATCCCATTAATTGCACTAGACATCTGTGTCAAAGTAAATCCCTGAGCGGTGACTCTTACCAAGAGCACTGTGAAGGATGCTGAATTAGAGATTTTAGAAGGTTTAGGTTTTAATATTATTTTTATTAAGGGGTAATTTATGTACAGTAAATTCACTCTTTTTAAGTACAAGTCTGTGAATTTTGACAAATATAGAAAATTACGTAACTATCACTACAACCAAGATATAGAAAGACTCTATTATCCCCCAAATTACTCATGTGCCTTTGTAATCGAACCCTGCCCAGGCCCTAACAATCAGCAGTCCATTTTCCATGCTACAGTTTTAGATTTTTAATATGAAGATCAATTTTTTTAGTATTTTTAATATTTCAAGAAAAATTATTTTAAATATGTTAGATGCAATAAACAATATTTCAAGGAAAAAATATTTTAAATATTATGATAGTATAATATCATAAAAGTTATAGGAATTATTAAAAATCTGGAAATAACAGGATTACTTCTATTATATTCCAAAATATTTGATTTCTGTGGCTCTTTTTTGTTTATCACTTTATATTCATTATATTCCACAAATGAGTGAGATCATGTGATACTTATCTTTCTTTCCTGACTGCCTTATTTGGCTTAGCATAATGTTCTCCAGGTCCATCCATGCTGATACAAATGGTAAGAAGTTCTTTTTTGCCATAGCATAGTATTCCATTGTGTGGCTGTACCATCTGTTTTTAATCCACTCATCTGCTGATGGGCACTTAGGCTGTTTCCAAATCTTAGCTATTGTAAATTGTGCTGCTATGAACATAGTGGTGTTTCTGATTTCTTGGGATATATTTCTGGAAGTGGGATTACTGGGTCAAGTGGGAGTTTGATTTTTAATATTTTGAGGAAATTCCATACTGTTCTCACAGTGGCTGCCCCAGTCTGCCTTCCCACCAGGAGTGCATGAGGGTTCCTTTTTTTCTGTATCCTTTCCAGTACGTCATTTGTTGATTTGTTGATGATAGCCATTCTCACAGGTGTGATTGAGATGGTACCACATTTTCATCTCTTGGATGATTAGTGACTTTGAGCATGTTTTCATATGTCCCTTGGCCTTCCTTATGTCCTCTTCCAAAAAGTGTCTATATAGGTATTTTGCCCATTTTTTAATTGGATTGTTTATCTTCCTTTTGTTAAGTAGTATGAGTTCCCTATAAATTTTGGAGATTAAACCTCTATCAGAGATAACATTGGCAAATATTTTCTCCCATGCTGTGGGCTTTTTTATTGTTTTGTTGTTGGTTTCTTTTGCTGTGCAGAAGCTTTTTATTTTGATGTAGTCCCTTTTGTTTACTTTCTTCTTAGTTTCCATAGCCCTACCACCATGGTCGGCCAACTGCAGCTCACGAGCCACATGCGGCTCTTTGGCCCCTTGAATGTGGCTCTTCCACAAAATACCATGGCCTGGAGGAGTCTATTTTGAAGAAGTGGCATTAGAAGTTTAAGTTTAAAAAGTTTGGCTCTCCAAAGAAATTTCAGTTGTTGTACTGTTGATATTTAGGTCTGTTGACTAATGAGTTGACTGACCACTGTCCTAGGAGATATATCGGTAAAGATATTGCTACAGGCATATGTTTGCTATTTTGCTGCCTATGGATTCTTCTAAGATTTTTATGGTTTCTTATCTTATGTTTAAACCCTTTATCCATTTTGAGTTTATTTTTTATGTATGGTGTAAGTTGGTGGTCTAGTTTTTTTGTGGGTTTTTTTTTTGGTTTTTTGTTTTTTGTGCATGTATCTGTCCAATTTTCCCAACATCATTTATTGAAGAGACTCTCTTGACTCCATTGTATGGTCTTGCCTTCTTTATCAAATATTTGTTGAGCATAATGGCTTGAGTCGATTGATTGCTGGGTTCTCTGGTTCCATTGGTCTATATATCTGTTCTTGTGCCAGTACCAGGCAGTTTTGAGAACAGTCGCTTTGTACTATAGCTTGATATCTGATATTGTGATCCGTCCAACTTTGTTCTTTCTCAGGGTCTTTTTTATTCTATACGAATTTTTGGAGAGTTTGTTCTAGGTCTGTGAAATATTCTATTGGTATCTTAATGGGGATTGCATTGAATCTATAGATTTCTTTGGGTATATGGACATATTAATGATGTTGATTTTACCAATCCATGAACAAGGTATATTCTTACACTTGTTTATGTCTTCCTCTATGTCTCTTTTACAACGTCCTATAGTTTTCCCAGTACAGGTCTTTTAACTCCTCAGTTAAGTTTATTCCTTGGTATCTTAATTGTGTGTTTTTTTTATTGCAATGGTAAATGGGATTGTTTTTTTCAGTTTCTCTTTCTGTGAGTTCATTATCTTATATAAGAAAGGCTAATATTCAAATCATCTGAATGGTGGACCAACTGGTCGCTATGATGTGCAATGACCACAAGGGGGCAGATGTTTAATGCAGGAGCTGTCCCCCTAATGGTCAGTGTGCTCCCACAGTGGGAGCATTGCTCAGCCAGAAGCCAGGCTCACAGCTGGCAAGCACAGCGGAGTTGGTGGGAGACTCTACTGCCTCCGCCTCCATGGCAACGCCAATAATGTCCAACTGCCAGCTTCAGACATCCCCTGAGAGTTACCAGATTGTGAGAGGGTGCAGGCCAGGCTGAGGGTCCCCACAAGTGATGAATTTCATACACCAGGCCTTCTAGTAGGTGTATAAAAAAGCCATGGATTTCTGGGTATTAATTTTGTATTCTGCTACATTCACAAATTCTTTTATTAAGTCTAGGAGTTTTTTGATGGAGTCTTTGGGGTTTTCTATGTACAATGTCATGTCATCTGCAAATTATGAGTATTTTACTTCTTGTTTTCCAATTTGGGTGCCTTTTATGTCTTTTTATTTGATCACTATAGCTAGCACTTCCAGTACTGTGTCGAAAAGGAGTGGTGAAAGTGGGCATCCCTCTCCTGTTCCTCTTTTTAGGGGAAATGGTTTTAGTTTTTGCCCACTGAGTATGATGTTGGCTGTAGGTTTGCCATACATGGCCTTTATCATGTTGAGATATGCTCCCTGTATTTGCACTTTGCTGAGAGTTTTTATCAAAAATAGGTGTTGAATGCTTTTTCTGCATCTGTTGATATGATCATGTGATTTTTGTCTTTTGCTTTGTTTATGCAATGTATCACGTTTATTGATTTGCGAATATTGTACCAGCCTTGTATCCCTGGAATAAATCACACTTGATCATGTTGTGGAGGGTTTTAGTACCTGTGTTCAGCAAGGATATTGGCCTGTAATTCTTCTTCTTTGCAGTGTCTTTATCTGGTTTTGGAATTAGAATAATGCTGGCCTTAAAAAAAAAAAAGATTTTGGAAGTGTTCCTTCCTCTTGGATTTTCTGAAATAGTTTGAGGAGACTAGGTATTATTCTTCTTTGAACGTTGGGTAAAACTCCCCTGTGAAGCCATCCTGACCTGGGCTTTTGTTCCATGGGAATTTTTTTTTTTTTTTAATTTTTAAATAAGCTACCTAGTCAGGGCCCAAAGTGGGTCTTTTTTTTTTTTAAATTAATTGATTCTCTACATAGACGAAGGGAGAGGGACAGAGAGTTAGAAACATGGACAAGAGAGAAACATTGATTAGCTGCTTCCTGAAGGACACCCACTGGGAATGTGCCTACAACCAAGGCACATGTCCTTGACTGGAATCGAACCTGGGACCCTTCAGTCCACAAGCCAACGCTCTGTCCACTGAGCCAAACCGGTTTCAGCTTCGTGGGAATTTTTTATTAATGCTTCTATTTTATCAGTTGTTATTGGCCTATCAGTTTTTCTTTTGTTCTTCCTGATTCAGTTTTGGGAGATGGTATTTTTTTATAAATTTGACTATTTCATCCACATTGTCCAGCTTATTGGCATATATTTATTCACAGTATTCTCTTACCATCCTTTGTATTCCTGTGGTTTTAGTGTTTACTTCTCCACTTTCATTCTGATTTTATTTATTTGGGTCCTCTCTCTTTGTTTCTTGATGAGTCTGGCTAATGGTTTATCAATTTTGTTTATCCTTTTAAAGAATCAGGTCTTGGTTTCATTGATTTTTTTATATTTTTTTTTAAAAGTATTTTGTTTTTGTCTATTCAAAAGCCATTATATTAGAGTTTGATGAAATGATTTAAAATCATAGGAGAAATGTTAATGTTAATTTTTTATAATATTCTGAATAAAGAAATCTTAAATGGTTATAATTTATATTTACAATGTGGTTTATACAAAGTTCATTTTTAATTTCAGATTTCCTAGTGAATACTCAAAGCACAAGTCAAGTATGCATACTGAAATTATTTTCCCTGATGTTAGCATATACCTGTGTCATGGCCAATGCATGGATATTTATTGATGAACAGTTGACATTTAGGTATTGTGATGTTGAGCCTCCAGTGTGCCTGGGAAAGTGGGAATTAGGTTTCATGCATTAGGTATCATGTCACATTATTATTTCTTTCTGACTGAGGAGCAGGGACAGCTGAGAGATCAGTCCAGCTGAGTTGAAATATTCTCAGTCCTCAGAGTAGTTATAATTCTCCCCCACGTAAGATCCAGTATTGCTTGTTCTTAGTTTATTCTTCCCATGAATTTTCTTATTTCCAAATGGGTAATTCTTACACAGATCTTCTGATATAGAGTGCTTTGGTGGGAAGAGACAAAATTTCATCTGCCTTGTCAAGTCTGGGCCCCAGCATCCCCCTTGTACCACTACCCCACTCCTACCTTAGCAATAAGTGCCCTCTGAGTCCAGTTTCTCTTTACTGCTGGATTCCTTTGATTTCATGTCATACATTTGGAGAGAGAAAGAAGGTGATTGATTGGGTTTTGCAAGATTTACAGGTAATTGAGTGACTGTCTGCTGGAGAGATCATCATATGGTCAAATCTGTAAATATGACCACCACACCTTTGTGCTGTCTGTGCTGGATCCTAGAGCCCATGAGCACTGACATCTTAACTATTTCGTGACTTATTTAAGCCATGGAGGCGATCGTTTTCCAGAATGCAGAAGCCTGTAGCTTCGGAGGAGTAGGAGATCAAAGCCGGGGTGCCCTAACACTGGGTTAAGCCCATCATTTCATTAACCAACTTGTGACTTGGCAGTTAATATGCTTCTTACACCTTTTTCTTTTTACCTAAAAAATGAGGTTAAAGATACCTAAGAGAGGCCTAACAGTTGATAGAGTGTCGGCCTGCAGACTGAAGGGTCCCAGGTTAGATTACAAATCGAGGGCATGTACCTGGGTTGTAGGCACATCCCCAGTCCATGTTTCCCTCCCGTCAATGTTTCTAATTATCTATCCCTCTCCTTTCCTCTCTGTGTAAAAAAAAATAAATAAAATAATAATAATAATAATAATAATAATAATAATATAATTTAAAAAAGGAATACCTGAGAAAATTTTTATAGAAATTATTTAACAACTAGTAGCCTGGTGCACAAAATTCATGCACACAGTGGGGTATCCCTCAGCTCAGCCTGCACCTGCTCCAATCTCAGACCCCTCGAGGGATGTTTAGTTTAGGCCCGATCTCTGCAGCAGTTGGACATCCCTCTCACAATCTTGGACCACTGGTCCTAACCGCTCGCCTGCCTGCCTGCCTGATTGCCCCTAACTGCTTCTGCCTGCCAGCCTGATCTTCCCTTAACCGTTCCCCTGCTGGCCTGATTGATGCATAATTGCTCCGATGCTGGTCTGATCACCCTCAGCTATCCTCCCCTGCTGGCCTTATTGCCCCCAAGGCTTTTATTGGTATAGATATGACCCTTCACAGAAAATTTCACTAACCTTGCTTTACAATAAGGGCTTGACAATTGAATCATTGAGGCCAGACACCAAGATTTCCTTCCTTTGAATAGTGGAGGAAATAATTATCTTGTCTTTAGGTTGCCCTGAACATCCTAATGACTTAGGAAAGTATAAAAGCACCATATAAAGACAACTGTCTTTTTCATGTACTGAAAAGACAATAAAGTGGTAAAATGAAAAACATTATTTTTATTCTCCCACTTTCTTTGCAGTCTTTATTTAAACTTTGAAATTTATAAAAATGTCATTTCTATTTTCATTTCTTAATTAATGTTCAATATTATTTTCCATTAATTTCAGGTTTTATGTTAGTTACAGAATAGTGGTTAGACAATCATATACTTTATAAAATGTTCCCCGATATTTCCAGTACCCACCTGGCATCATACTGTCATTACAACACTGTTGACTATATTCCCTATTTAAATGACAATAGGTTTACAGGTTCCTTCCAACCTTTCTTTTGTGTTGCTCACCCTTTTCTTCCTCACTTCTTTCCTCATTTTCTTTATATAGTATTTCAACTGGCCCTCAAAGCTTAGCAAAAGCACTAAAACACACTTAATCCATTTTACAGACCAGGAAACTGAGGCCAATTTCAGTTGGCTGCAGAAATGGACTCAGTGCACAGGGCACCTTCACAGCTCTTCACCTTTCTAAGGGACAGCCATGAGGCAAACGGAACAAACCTTCCTGTCAGGCTTCCAAGCCTCATTCTCAAGCACCTCTTCATTTTGAATGCTCCACATTCTTTCCTCTCCCCCGTCCTATGCCCCCATTCTTTACTGCCCCCCCCTTCTAGGGAGCAGATAGTAGGCTTTGCACTCACCATGAAGGTGCACACTGCCGTGGGGTGGGGTGGGAACTGGGGTTGGAGTGGGTGTGGCTTGCTTTTGGGCCAAGGCAGGAGCAGGAGTCACCGCCTCTCAAGGGCAAAAGCCACCAGTGCGAGGCCTGGTTAGTGCCAGGAGCTTCGCCAAACCGCTGCAGTAGGGTACGCGACAGTGCAGCACCCCTCCACCCCGGAGTCCTTCCACACTGGCAGTCATCACCTCTTGTTTCCCGCTGAGCCGACCTGCATCTTGGGACCACTGCAGAACCTTGTTCTCATGGGTAAGGCAGATCCCCGCCTGCTGGCCCCCTGCCCTGGCCCAAGCCCTCTGTGGTGCACCCCATCTTGGCACCTTTCTGCGCCCCTTGGGCCACCTACCTCCTGACCAATTGCTTCACTGAAGCCACAACACTTGCCTGGGCACCGCTCTATGCCCTTGGGCTGCCCGCCTCCTGGCCAGCTCCTTCACCAAAGCCATGGCTCTCTCCCGGGAGCCACCCCTCAAGTGGGCCCACAGCCAGCCCTCTCACGCTGCTAGGTGTCCACCCTCTCTGTTTCATGTCTTGAACGGGCACCAGGTTCAGGCACCCTGCAGCCCAGCCACATGACTTCTGTGCAGCCTGGTAGAGTTGGTCTCTGCCAACCTGTGGATCTGTGGCCAGAGGCCCAGCCTGGGTCTCAGCAACCCCATGCCTGCTAGAGAGGGCTTTGGAGGAGGACTGGAGACCATCAGTCATTAGCTCCCAAACTCCAGAGGAGGCATCACAGGCTCACGTCCCCACCCGGGCCTGCTGCACGCACAGTCTCCTGAACAGTTGTGATGTTATGGAGTAACGGACAATTGGCATATTCCTTTATTATTACAGTGGTACCTCGAGATATGAGTTTAATTCGTTCCGTAACCTTGAGGCGTGGGAAACTATGAGACGCTCGAGTCGCAGTAAACTGGTGGGTCGTGTGCAGCCGGCCAATCCACACGATTACTCTTATCTCAAATGTTGCTCATATTTCAAAGCAAAAATCGCTCACTTGACGGCTCGTATCTCAAAAATCTCATATGTTAGGGCACTCATATCTCGAGGTACCACTGTATATAAGATTCCTCAATTTCACAAACATATTGAGACCTGCTATTTGCCATACACTGTCTGAATGCTGATGATCCAGCAGCCTCTTCTTTCAAAAAGTGGAGTTAGAGACAATAAATCAATATGTAATCTGACAGGGTGTGGTAAGTGCTATGAAGAAAATTCAAGTGAATGAGTCAAGGTAGAAAGTAAATGGGAGTTGCTATTTCATATGAAGTGGTTAGAAAGGTATCTCTCAGAAGACAATAATTGAGCAGAAACTTACATAAAGTGAGGAAGCAAGCCATGTCCCTGCATGGACACTAAGCATGGAGTGTTTGAAGAGGCCCCAGGTCAGCAGTGAGGCAGAAGTATGGGGTGAAGGGGACATGATAGGGATGTGATGTGTGGGGACTGGTAGGCAGGTCTGGAAGGGCCTATAGCCCATTATGAGGGCTTTGGGGTTTGCTCTAAATTAAACCATATAATGATTTTGAAAAGAGGAAAGACCAACCTGCCTTCCAGTCCTATATAATACTAATATGCAAATTATCCCATCGGGTGGTCGTTTGACTGGGAGACTGGGAGTTCAGCTACTCACTATGTTGTGCGCTGACCACAGTGGGTGGCATGGAACATGGTGGGTGGCGCGGCACTGGCAGCAGTGGAGGTGCTGCCGGCCCCAGTAGGCCCCGACAAGAGCAGAACCACAGTGGGATAGTGGAGCAGTTGAGTGGGCTGCGCCAAGCCAAGGCGGTGCAATCAGGGGCCCAGGGGCTGCTCAGGGCCCAGAGGTCAGCTGGGACCTGCCCTTCTATGCTAAACTCTCATTTTTCAATTGCCAACCAGGCCTAGGGACTGCACAGGTGCACAGATAGTTAAAGATAATTCCTCTGGTTGCTCACCTGAAAACAGACAGTATAGATGGGCAAGCATGAAAATAGGTAGAATAATTAGGAGGTCATCTCAGTAATCTAGGTGGGAAATGGTGGTGAACTAGAACAACAGCAGAGGTAGTGAAAAGAGGTCATATTTTGAAGTTAACAGGATTTGCTCATGATTTAGATGTGGCTGTGGCATATAAGAGAAACAGATGTGTCAAGAGTGAGTTCAAATTTCTGGCCAGGCCACCCCGAAGAAGGACTGGCCATTTGCTGAACTAGGGCTCCAGTGGAAGTGAGGCTTGGAGAGGAATGAAGAGTTCATTGTTTGCATGTCCATAAAATTTAAGATGTCCATTAGATATCCAAATGGAAATGTCAAATGGCCAATTGAATGCAAGAGTCTGTGTTCAAGGAAAGATTGGAGTGGAGATAAATGTTGCAATATCCTGGCCATGGAAGTGAAAACTAGATGAGATCATCAAGGCTCCGACTATTGATGGAGCAGGAAAGGAAATAGAGCCATGGGCACCCTAAGGTGCAGTGATGAGTGAGACAGAAGACAGGTGAAAGGCATGTGTATCAAATGCTTCTAGTAGGTGAGTAAGGAAAGGACTGAGAAGTGATCACTGTCTGCGTACAGTATGTGGATAGGAAGTACCCAGGATAAGCCTTCCTTTTAAATAATCAGTGTTTAATTACATTTAGGTTTCTCCCCGCCCCCTTGTCTTTGTTTTCTGGTTTTGATGGCAGAAAACCTCACCCAAATAAGTGCCTTAGCCAACCTGTGTCCTGAAAGCCTTACTTGGAGAAATACTGTCCTAAATCATTCCTGCTTTAAATTTACTTGAGTCAAATTCTAGCCCTCCTGGTGAGACCTTTGTTATATTCTTCTTAAAATCACAGGGCTTCTGAATTGGGATGATGTATGTATGTATCATCTCTTTAAACTATAAAAACAGTAACTCATAAACGTACAATAGTATATGGTCTATGAAGAAAGAAGAAGAGGAGACCAGCATTTTGAAGGGTTTATGATATTCTCGGTACAATAGCTTCACAAATGTTCTTTCTCATTACATACATTTATGATATATGTTAAACGTCAAAATTTATTTGGGCTGGGTAGGGGTGAAGAGATCGAGCCGAGAGAGAGAGAGAGAGAGAGAGAGAGAGAGAGAGAGAGAGAGAGAGAACTCATGGACACAGACAACAGAAAGAAGGTGAAGGAAGATAAAGGAGGAATAAGTGTTGATGGACGGAGATTTGACTTGGGGTGGTGAACACATAATACAGTGTACAGATGACATATTGTGCAACTGTGCACCTGAAACCTGTATACCTTTGTTAACCAGTGTCACCCCAATAAATTCAATTTAAAAAATGGGGGGAGGGATTTCAGTATCCCCTTTACGTGGTAGTAGTTACTTGGTTTTTTGGCAAGTTTTATATCTAAGTTGTAATGAATAAATGGAGCACAGCAAGTCATCATGTCTGTGATTTTTTACAAATACTGACTAACTATATTCTTAACTCTCTTGATATTTTTATAGTGATATTCACCAAGTATTATTTTTTTCTGAAGACATCTTCAGAAAATTGTTTAGACTTCACAGTTTACAAAAGCACTTTAAAAAAAATCTTATTATTGAAAGTATTACATGGGTCCTCCTTTTCCCCCCATAAACCTCTTCCAGCCTGCTCCTATCCTTCACCCCTTCCCCCAGGTCCTCACCAAGCCATTGTCTGTGACAAAGCACTCTTATACAGAAAGTATTTGAGCCTTAAAATATCTCTGTGATGTAGGCATATTAGTTATATTAACTTGATGGTTTTCAAAAGCAGATATCCATTATGCTTCATCTTCTATTTCTGTGCTGTGTTGCATTGTATCCTTTCAAGCTTCACATTAATATTCTAAACTATTCTATGTTTATATAAATGTTAAGATATTAGATTCTTTATAGAATATATCTGAATTGTTTATTGGCGGTGGGCTACATTGTTATAATGCTGAAGATAGGGCGGTGAGGTAATAGGTTTCGATGTAGAAAGACAGGGGGATGTTGCTGAAGAAATAGAAGTTCACATCTAATTGTAACAAATTTCAATGCTCACAGCAAAATGTACAGAAGTAAGACCTGGTTGAGGGCAGTGGGTAGGGACCCAGAGGAAGAAGGAATAGGGGGAGGGAATGGGAGATATCTGTAATACTATCAACAAAAAATATATTTATTTTAAAAATATACAGAAGTGATGACAGACAGATCCTTGCCTGTCAGTGCAAACCAAAACTCAAAGTAAAGTGATTTTAGAAAATTTAGAGAATTTTATTATAATTATCATTTTATTCTTTTGGGAATTGCTGTGAACTAAAATTTGTTTGCATCCTGGTATTGAAGAACTCTGGCAGATAGGTTTATAAGGGTTTGAGTTGGTAAACATTTTAACTCCATTGTAGAGTTTCCATTGTCCTTTCTGTATTATAGGAGGATAGATGTCAGTACAACTTTCCTTTCCTATGATTTTTCACTGAAATATTTTCAGCCTGGTATAGTTGCATCTGAATCTTGAACAACATGGTGGTCAGGGGCACTGTGATTAACTTGACTCTCCAAAAAGTTATCCCTTGTTATCTGCAAAGGATTAATTCCAGGACCATGCTCCACCCAAAGGAGACCAAAATTCTTAGTTGCTCAGGTCCCTTATATAAAACTAGAGACACAGTGCATGAAATTTGTGCACGGGGGGGTGGAGGGTGGGGGTGGGGGTGTTGTCCCTCAGCCCAACCTGCACCCTCTCCAATCTGGGACCCCTTGAAGGTTGGGCCTAAACAGGCAGTCAGACATCCCTCTCACAATCCAGGACTGCTGGCTCCCAACTGCTCGTCTGCCTGCCTTCCTGATTGCCTCTAATCGCTTCTTCCTGCCAACCTCATCACCCCCTAACCACTCCCCTGCAGGCCTGGTCATCCCTAACTTCCCTCCCCTGCAGGCTTGATTGCCCTCAACTTCCCTCCCTTGCAGTCCTGGTTTCTCCCAAGTGCCTTGCCCTGCTGGTCTGATTGCCCACAACTGTCCTCCCTTACAGGCCTAGTCCCTCTCAAATGCCCTCCCCTACTGGCCATTTTGTGGCAACCAGCCATCTTTGACCACATGGGGGGAGCCATCTTATTTGTTGGAATGATGGTCAATTTGCATATTACTCTTTTATTAGATAGGATAGTGGCCTGGTGTATGGATGGGGGCCAGCTGGTTTGCCCTGAAGGGTGTCCCAGATCAGGGTGAGGGTTTCCTTGGGGCATGAGACAGCCTGGGTGAGGGGCCTGTGGTGGTTTGCAGGCTGGCCACACTCCCCAGTGACCCAAGCAGAGGCCCTGGTATCTGGGATTTATTTATCTTCTATAATTAAAACTTTGTAGCCTTGAGTGGAGGCCAGGGCAGGCCAGAGTGGGTGGGAAGCTTGGCTTCCTCCATCACTGGGGGCAACCCAAGCCTCCTCCTTGCTCCAGCTTTATGGCCACCACTATATTTGTTGGGTTAATTTGCATACTCACTCCTGATTGGCTAATGGCCATAGCTTGTGGGCATAGTCAAGGTATGGTCAATTTGCATGTTTCTCTTTTATTGATAGGATGGCATTGGACAATCTATACAGTCAGCACTCCACATCTGTGGCTTATTTACCGCATGCATGTGAAACCCAGGAATACAGAGGGTCAACTGTGTATTTACTGAAAAAAATCCCCATATAAGTGGACCTGTGCATTTCAAATTTATGTTATTCAAACTTATGTTATTATATAGAATATAATGCAAGGTTGAATCTGACAGTACAATTATGTCAACTTTGCATTATATTCTATTTTGTGTTGAGGAATAACTGTGTAAAAAATATACTATCTTGCTTAGCATGGTATAAGCTTTTTAATGACTCGTTGATGCCTGATTTACCTTTGTTACTTCTCAGAGTTTATCTCAGTGCTTTGTACATAGCAGGAATGCAATAAACATGGGTTGAATAGACTGGAATTGTTGTATTGGCTGCATTATTTGGTGATAAATATAAAAGGAAAATGTATGATTAGCAATTAAAGATATGATCTTATTGACTTTCCCTCTTATTACTTTATTTTATATGTACTGTTTCAGATGCTATTTTTATATATATATAGCTATTTACCAGTTTACCAATGTACCTTAACAAAACTTAGGGATGAGATGTTGCCTTGTATTTTTAATCCAATTTTTTTATAAGAGAATTGGTATTTGTGAGCAAAAGGTGACTACTAAAAATCCTTAATACTTTCACATTTCATGAAAAACACTATATTTGGTGGCTTTAGATATATTTATTTCAAGCTCTTGATTTTAATAGTGAGCCATATGTCCTGGAAATTCTATGACATGAATATAAACACCATGACAAAATGTGCTTCTACATACTCGTTAGCCTTTCAGGTTTAAATTATAATCATTTTTTAAAAAATTGCTTTAGTTTGAGTTTTGGTTTACACTGTCAGGCAAGAACCTGTCACCACTTCTGTACATTTTGCTGTGACCACTGAAGTCTGATACAATCAGATGTGAACTTCTGATATCCCCCATCTTTCTACACCCAAATTTATCATCCCATTTCCCTATTTGCAGTATTATAGCAATTTAGCTCATAGCCTATAAACAATTCAGATATATGGGATGCCACTTTTTCCCAAATATAAGGAGTCTAATTTCTGTGTATGTGTGGACATTTAATAGACATTTTCTGAAGTTTTGTTTTTTGTATATGATAGTACAGGGAAACTCAAACATGAGTGGTTTCTGCAGAAAGATTCCGAAGGGGACACACCTTCACTTATCAACTGGCCTTCCAGGTATATTCCAAATTGAAACTCTTGGCTTTTGTTTCCTGAGTGCTTCTCTCCCTGCTGCCTTGCCTACTGCTTCTCACATCACCCAGTGCTAATTCTCTTTCTAATAGCAGTGCATTTGAAAATCATGTGTTCAGAAAGAGCTGCTGAAAGTTACTTTCTAATCATTTGCTTTTCTCCTTCAAATGTCGTAATCTCTCCTCTACTAGTATTTCCTTTTGCTCTTTTTGAAACATTTTTACTGTAACTCTTGTTTTTTGTCCTCTCTCACCACTTCCCACACTGCCAGTCTTCCTGGCACTTTTGGGTGCTCCCCTCCTGAGGTCAGCTACTCAGCTGGCGTCCCATCTTGTCAACACTCCTTCACCAGGCATGCAGCCTCCTTGTTTTCGTCTCCTGATCTCTAAACCAACAGTTAATTATCAAAAGTTAAATAGAGAGCCTGTGGTTTTAAAAGCAGGCAAAACCCCCTATCATTTCATTTTTCAGATTGGAGGCTGGGAGAGGCGGAAGGAATAAGAATGAATAAGTCATTGACAAGACAAAGCATCCATATATTGAGTTTCTAACAGTCTTTGTTCTCTTAGAAGGACACATTCCACGGGAAAAGTTGAACCACATTTCAGTCTTCTTTTGATTAACAAAGTTTGTAAATATGAAAATATCCAACACTGGCTAGTCTGAGAAAAATAACTCAGAATCCCTTTTCCCCTAAATTGTTCATAGTAACTGTCCTTCGCATGTCTGTTTTTCTTTAATGAAGTATATATAGATATTCTGCATCTCATGTTGGAAAACATGGAAGTGTTCACATCAAAGTTAGCAAGGTAAATTGGTCATTTAAGGAAATAATCTCTTCCTAAAGGTATCTATCAGAAATAATTATTTTTGATGACTAATCTTAAGTAAATAAAGGTTTTTCATTCTCCAAGAAATCACTTTTTCTATTTCAAATGCATTCTTTATTTTTAGTAATCCATTTCTAAGCAGTTTCAATGGTTTCTTATTTCTCATCATGTGATATTTCAAAAATAAAAATAAATAGCTAGGACTATTAAAGCCGCGTGTTTTGCAAATATCAAGTTGCATATATTTTGTCACTATTCTTTCTCTTTAAAAGATAAAGTGACTAAGGCAGGTAAGTGCCTGAGACTACACAAGTAAGAACTAGCTGAGCCAGGCTTTGAGCAGAGGTCTCCTCCAGCCCCATGGCCAGAGCTTTGGCTACTTTGTTTCTGCAGTGATGGAAACAGAAAAGTAGCTTTTAAAATGGATTCAAGTTTTGCTGTCAGAAACAACCAAAGTAATCTCTTTTTACTCTATTTTTTAACTAACAGCCTAATAGCTATTTCAGAGGAGAGAAAATGTTCAGTTTATTAATTCTTTCAACAATGATCTTTTCTCTAATATTCTTCTGAGTGCTACACTTAGTAGTAGTAATGATGACCAAACTGGTGACATGTCTTCTGAATGAATGAATGCAATCATTGTGAATGTTGAGGTGTGTGTTTGGAAGAGGTAATTATTTGTTGTATCTTGAACTCAATAAAAAAAGTAATCATGAATACTCTTACATTTCCAGATGATGAAATCACATTTGGTCAGTAGTTATAGGTATGCCTGGAAACTACCCACAGTCATGTGCTAGGCTTGTACATGCAGAAAGCTTGCTTTTCAAAGAACCAGCCCATTGTGCCCTCGTGCATACTACTGGTGTGCATTGAGGGATTTTTCTGTGGCTTCTGAGTATTCATTTAGTTAGAAGGCATCTATTTTTTCCGAGAACAGCATTTTACTCCTGAGCTTTACGGGTAGAGTTAATTTTGCACCACCCTGGCATTGAATGCACATTTGAAAACTCATGTTAAAATCATTCATTTTGCAAATATTGGGCTTCTGATATTAATTACCCAAAACGCTTTTCCACAAATTGTTCTCTCTTTGGTTTTATTTCCATTGACTGGTAATCCATGATGCATGCATGCTTCTTTTCTGTCAAGTAGTTACTGCTCTTTGCAACTTAAACCTTTTTCTTTCTTAAAGAGTTAAAGTTAGAGAAAAATTGGTGAAAGAGGAGAGTGCTCGCAGCAGCCCTGAACTTGCCTCAGAGTCCTTAACTCACAGGAGATGTCAGCCAGTGCCAGGGCATTACCTGTCCTTTCATTCAGAAAACTCAGCCTTCGATAGGGTCACGAGCAAGGCAGCCGGCTCTGCACGACAGCCGATCCGTGGCTATGTCCATCCTGCAGATCCCGTGCACACTGCCATGTTGGTGACCTCAGAAACCCCAGAAAGTGTGTCTGAGTGCAGCTGGGTGGGATCAGCCACCCAGAATGTCATAAAGCCTCCTGCCCTGAAGGTTCTTGAAGGTGAGAGAAGAGATACCCCCATTCTCCATATTTGTGAGTCACAAGCAGAAGAAGATGTGCCCCTTGCTGAAGCTCTCAAGAAAAGCAGGAAAGCACTCTTGGATTTAGAGGATGGGGGGCTTGTGAGAAGCTATGAGGACACTTTTGGAAATGAGAACTTTGGTAAGCCTGCCATTCTTGGCACCATCACCTTAGAACATCACAAGGAGCCAGAAAGTCTTTCACACTCACCTCAAGCTCAGCACCAGTTAACTGAGAAAATGGGCAGGAGTGAAATGGTTTCCTATATTCAGAGTGAACCTGTATCCCAAGATGCCAGAGTGACAGGTCACAAGAAAGAAGCACCTAGAAGGAAGCGCAAGGTCCTCACCCGCTCCCTGTCTGACTACACGGCGCCCCCTCAGCTCCAGGCCCTGAAGAGTAAGCACCCAGATGCAGAGGGACAGATGAAGTTGCAGGGTTCCAAAGCTGAGAGGCCCCACTCAGAGCTGAGCATGCTGGACACCAAGGTTTCTGTTGCACAGCTCCGAAGTGCATTTCTGGAGTCTGCCAGTGCCAGCAAGAAGCCTGAACTGTAGGTGATGTTTCAAAAGTCCTCTCCTGATGTGTCACTTGCACGTCCTTGGCAAAATTATTAATTTCTCAAGTTGTATTGCGTCCTGCATTAAGTCACATTTAAGCTTAGCTCACAAGTGTGCAGGGCAGACCATATAGGACATGGCTCCAAAACTACCATTCTGCTTTGCCTGCTAATGGGGATCTGGAGGATTGGGTCTCTGTAATGCTCCATCTTTTTTGCATGCATGGGAGAGGGATGCAGTGGGATTTAGTAGTGTCTGTGCCTTGACTCACTGAGATGTATAAACCTTTGCTTTATTCTCTCCCCCTTCTCTCCCTCTCTCCCTCTCTCCCTCTCTCTCTCTCTCTCTCTCTCTCTCTCTCTCTCTCTCGTCTCGTCTCCCGGTCCTCTGCTATATCCTCTCTCCTGATGATTCTAAAAGCCAATCACGGCTTGAGAAGTCAACCAAAGGAGTTGGCTTGCCTACCAGTGTGGAACGGGAGAGAGGGTCCCAGAAACCACGACGCTATTTTTCTCCTGGTGAAAATAGAAAAACTTCTGAGAGATTTAGAACTCAACCTATAACCTCAGCAGAACGAAAGGAATCAGATAGGTAGGCACATGTATGTCTAGGAACTAACACAGGATTTTCACCACAATGATGGTCCTGCTGCTGTTCAAATGGGATGTGGTGATTCCATAGTTCTTCCATCTAATTGACAAAGAATATTTACTTGGATAATATAAATGTATTTTTAAAGAATGTTGTCCTTGACAACAGAATCCCAAGATACTGTTTTAAATTGCACTCAAACTATAAGAAGAAAAATTTTTCTTCATTTAATGTTTTTAATTTTTATGCCTTTGTTAAGTTAGAATCCAATATTCACCATATTTTAAAATAACTAAGGAATATTCATTTTTAAAATGTCTTCCTGCTTGTTATATTTGAGTTTTCTATTATCACTTGATTATCCTTGGAAATGATAAGGTTTGTCTAAAAAAATCACCATCAGTCATGTTGAATAAGTCACATTTGATTCTGGTTTGTCTCCACAAGGTGTCCACTTGGCTGGGCTGTGTGCACATGCATTCCATGTTGTCTGTTAACTGTACATATATGTTCACAACTAGAATTACTATCACGATAATATTCTTTAAGAAAATTCATTTTTATTTTTATGATAATTTATATGGACCGTCTACTCCCACTAGCTAATTTTTTGTTATTATTTGCTAATGTCTTTCCTAGGTCCACTTCAAATTCAGAAATGCCAACTGCTGAGGGCAAGTATCTGTTTTCCTTTTGCTTCTTTATCATCTCCCCCAGGTTAGATTTAAATAAGATTTTTGCTTTTTTTGAGAATGAGATTACCATGCATACCTATTTCTTACTCTTTTGCAGGCATTCTTTCTGTCAATATAACAAAATCTAGTTTGGGTTTTCAGATGATCTTTCTGTTATCTTTGAGAGTTAGACAACTGATGAGTCAGCAATAATAAAACATCTGATTTGCTCCAAAGAAGTAGGTTTCCTGCTATTGCTGCTACTACTGTTAAATAATAAAGAAGAGCCATTCCTTCCCCTAAAAACTATTATTAAGTCTCAACTTGTCAAATAGAACAATAGAGAATTACTATCCAGACAGAATTTTGTTTGGTTAATTACAATGGAAATGAGTACCTTTTCACTAAGCAGAATAGGCTTCCTGCAAGGGGGAAATACTGTCAACTGTAATTTTTAGTATTTCCATTCTTATATTCAAAGGTCAGCCTTAAGAAACTTTTTAGACTCTTTACATACATTTTTAAAATGATGTCTAGTTTTTATTTTATGGCTTTTTATAGATGAAGAAAAGGTAGATGAACGAGCCAAACTGAGTGTTGCTGCCAAGAGGCTGCTTTTCCGGGTAAGATGTGCTAAGTGTTTGAGTAGCAACTGTCACCCTCCTGAGGGAGGCATCCATTGTGTCCTGCACCTGGGCACTCGGTGGCTCCCCTCTCTTCAGATCCTTGGCTAATGTGACCAACAGCCAACACAATACAAGTGTTCACTTCCGATAGTGATTCATACCTCTCAGAGTATTTCTCAGGGTAGGGGAACAAAGTAGAAACATTTTGCTGCCCCAATTTCCTTTTCTTGAATTCATGAGGATTCCACAATATTTCTGATCTCAGGAAATGGAAAAGTCATTTGATGAGAAACATGTTCCAAAGCGATGTTCGAGAAACGCGGCCGTGGAGCAAAGGCTGCGGCGTCTGCAGGACAGATCCCACACCCAGCCTGTGACCACTGAGGAGGTGGTTATTGCAGCCACGTGAGTCTCCCTTCTGCCCTTTTGGCCTTGGCTGTACTGTCTTCTTTTTAAAAAGACATTTGAAGACTTATAAAGAAAACGAAATGATTGGGAGGTGGTTTAGTTAGAAGCCATAGAGAAATTGGTATTTAGGGATTTTTCTTATTGTGGTCTCTAAACCTCAAAATAGGATGTGTTATCTATTGTATCTACTAGAAAAACATGAAGAGGAATTTTATTTAATTTTTTTGTCTCTGCATTTTTTTAAATCTCTTTACAATGGAAAATTTATAAAATTAAAGTAAATAAATTAATGTAATGAACCCTATGTACTCATCACCCAGTTTCAATAGTCATCAACTCCTGCTATATCTCTATCCCCATTTTTCTCTTATATTATTTTCAAGCAAACACAGATATGATTTCTCCCATTAACATTTTAGTATATATCTCAAAAAGTGAAGGGTTCTTTTTGTTTTTAATTAATCAAAAATGTAAAAAATTCATTGGAAGTCTGATAACAATTTTTGAGCAATGTGTTCTAATATGTTCAGAATGGGTTTCCCAAAGTAATTCATTCATTCATTCACTCACTCATTCATTCATTCATTCATTCATTCAGGGATAATCACTTCCATCAAGTGAAAACTGTTATTGGTTGTTGTTTTTTTGTTGTTGTTGTTATTAATCC
The DNA here is from genome assembly GCA_004026805.1 of Lasiurus borealis. Classification (NCBI taxonomy): domain Eukaryota; kingdom Metazoa; phylum Chordata; class Mammalia; order Chiroptera; family Vespertilionidae; genus Lasiurus; species Lasiurus borealis. The sequence goes on along the minus strand of PVJN01004372.1, from coordinate 8,849 downwards.
TCATCTGAGGATATTTTTCTCATTGATTATTAGAGAGAGAGAGTAGGAGGGATGGATGAAGGGAGTGAGACAGAGAAACATCAATGTGAGAGAGACACATTGATTAGTTGCCTCCTTCAGGTGCCCGACTAGGGTTGGGGATTGAGCCTGCAACCAAATACATGCCCTTGACAGGGAATTGAACCCTTAACCTTTGGTGCATGGGCCGATGCTCTAACCATTTAGCACACTTGCCTGGGCAACTTTTATTCATTTGGGTTTTTTTAATTGTTTTTGTGCTTCTCCTGGGCACACACACACAGACACACACACACTTTTTGAAAAATGAAGTGCCTCTCACTCCAGTAAATCTGCTGTTTGGTCAACTGCTTTCATTTCTTTCCTCAGCTATTCCTCAACATTTTGGTATGATTGTGGATAAATAAATCCTATACCCATGAGGAACTCTTAGCAAATCAGTTTTTTAAATTTGAATCTTATATTTTTAATATCTGAGTGGCCGTATAAACACAAAACACCTATCCATGGTAGCAAGTGGTAAATAAGTAAAAATTATTACCATATAAGGCTCACTGAGTCTACTTTGAGGCACCCATAGATTATATGAGGACACTGATTCTCTTAAAAAATATAGATGGAGAAAATATTCTAAAAATGGGTATAACCTACTGACTATATAATGTCACTGTTGACATTAGCTTTCTTTTAAATTACTTTTTTGAACCAGGAATTTCTTCCAAAGATAGCCTATTCTTATTCCATTTACTTTGAGTAGCCTCTGTCTGTTATTTCCTAAGTTTGTTATTGCTTTTCAAGTTCTTTAGTGTTTTTCCCAAAGTAATGAGCAAATAATTTTTAAGAAATATTTGATTTCACATTTCTGGATGGAAAACTATGCTTTCCTTAATGCTTCTTTTCTTCTCTCTCCTTATGAATGTTCCTTCTTTGGCAATTGCTTTAAAGTGAACCTCTCCCTGCTTCCTGCTCTGTGGCCACCCACCCTGTAATGACAAGACTTCCTAGTCCCACTGTAGCTAAGAGCACTGTGCAACCTGCCAGGTACTGGACAGCAATAGCAGCATGTGGCCCGAGGGCAAAGGTGTTAGACTACAGAAGAGTCTGAAAATCTTGAATGGCTTTCATTTGTTTGACAAGTCAGTGCAATGAGTTGTTCCAGGAATGTTTTGTCATAGTTCAAGACACTGATTGCTTCATGTAGGCCTGCATGAGGAAACATCTCATCTACCTGAATCCATGATGTGTTGGAACAAGGATCACACTAATTCACTCATCCATTTGCTTTATTTCTGTTTTTCATAAACATAGTCATCCCTCAGAAATGTCTTCAACCTAAAATACTAGTACTTAATAAAGATTAATAGAAAAATGGGAGTTAATGTGAATGTTGAAATTCTGATAATAGGTTTTTTTAAAAAAATATGTAGACACAAATAGATGTTAAAAACAATCCTACCTGTTTCTAATTATAGAGAATGCCTTTATATTTTGGAATTAGAATATTAAAAATTTATAGTGTCTGAAAGATATTTCATTATCATGTTTTAAAATTATGTCCTTACGGTATGTAAATAGCCTTTCTATTTTTCTATTATGGGCTGAAACACAAAGGCTAAAAATAAGACTAAAACAAGTAAAATGACAGCCCAGAACTTGAGACCTCACTTGGGAAGGAGTTTGAGGTTGCCCTCCCAGTTCACCTGTTGACCTCAGGAAAGACTCCCAAGACAGGGTGCCTATTGCTATCTTCATTAGTGTTCTGGATCACTGACACTGCTCTTTTGTCTGGGGCAACATGTGAAGTGGTGATTAATTAGAGTCAAGGCAGAATATACTGTTTACTGGACTGAGAATTGGTTTCCCAGTGGCAGAAGGGGGGTTGTCTTAAACCTTTAGGGAGTCACCATGACCATGTAACTGGAAGCCTTCTCTGCTTCAGAGCCAGAGGGATTTACCATTGTCTGAAATTCCCTTCATGTTTCAAGTTACTGGGAATTACAGACTTTTTTCTGCTAGAGAGTTTTTGTGTGTTTAATCTCTAATGTCTAATTATAAAAGCACACATTCACTGTAAAATTTCAGCCAGTACAGAAGTGCATAAAGTAGGACAAAGAGCCCTATCAGCCGGTGATTTAAACCTATGAGAGAAAGTGCTAGAGTGAAGGAGTGAAAGAACCTTAAAATTAAGCCATTTGTGTTTAGCAAATGAAAATAAAAACTCTGTGTTGTGGATAAAGTTATGGACAGCATGATTATCCTATTTGCTAATTACTTAAAATGAAAAGACCACCTCTGAACCACATAGTAAGATAAGGTCCAAATATGCCATAGCTGATGTCTTAAGACTCCTTTTAGCTTTATTTATTATTGAAACTAACAAAACAAGTTTTTTCTTAAAAAAAAAAAAAAAAGGTATGTCCAAACTGATCTCCATTTCTTAAAACAGGAAATTCAATTTTTAGAGATAGTTCAGAGCTAAAAATCTGCCCTTTGTGAAATTGACAAAGCTAGTGTATCCCAACTACTCTGTCTTTTACAATCTCCTTTAATACCCAAATAATTGCCTGCACCTCTCTTAAATGTATCTGGGTAAAAATAAAGCCCTTTTCAAAATTGACACTTGAAAGAAAGTTAACATACAAAATTAGCGGTGGGCTTGTGTTCATTTTCATTTGTGTTACTGACTTTTTCTCCCTTTCAGATTACAGGCATCTGCTCACCAAAAGGCTCTAGCCAGAGACCAGGCAAATGAGGGCAAAGATTCTGCTGAACAAGGTGAACCTGATTCCTCCACTTTAAGCTTGGCAGAGAAGTTGGCCTTGTTTAACAAATTGTCCCAGCCAGTCTCAAAGGCTATTTCTACCCGAAACAGAATAGACACAAGACAGAGGAGAATGAATGCTCGCTATCAAACTCAGCCGGTAACGCTTGGAGAGGTGGAACAGGTGGGTGCACTGTCATCAAATTCCAGTTTTCTTGTATGTTCTTAAACTATAGGAGCACTGGGTTATCTCAGGTTAGTGATATAATGAAGGTGGTGTACCTGTACACCGTGTTACTTGTAGATGAATTGGTAATGACTTCATTCCTAAGAAAGTCACCATGCCAAGTATGTTTCTCTTTACTTGTTTTTGTAATTTGCTTGCTGAAATCATCTGGATTGTTCCTGTTTTGGAGAGAAAAATAGGACACACAGTCTGCTTCTCACCCAGATGAGATTAATAAGATGCATTGTGTAACTGTTTTCTAGCATTGGTTTCCCACAAGACAAGAGTAAAACTGTACCAAATGTAGTATTTCAGTCTAGGTCAGTCCATACACTGGGGTTTATATAGACATTATTTTTAAATAAGCTCTTTCCTTTTTCACTCTGTCCTCCCAGGTACAAAGTGGAAAGCTCATTCCTTTCTCACCCACTGTAAATACATCTGTGTCCACCATGGCATCTATAGTCACTCCTATGTACGCAGGAGATCTTCGGACAAAGCCATCCATTGATGACAACACAAATGTTACTGGCTATAAGTTTCCTTCTTCAATAGAAAATGTAGATTCTTCGATTAGTAGCATTCTGAAGCCCCAATCCTGTCAGGCTTCAGTAGAGGGCAGTGGGAGCAAAGGTATGTTTAGAGAGTATGGAGAGACAGAAAGCAAGAGAATCTTGACGAGTATAGAAGGTAGTGTTAAAAATAGACCCTTTGAGGAAGCAGAGCCATCCTACCTTATCCTCAACCCAGTCCAGAAAAGAGACAGCCATAAAGAATTTAAATATGATGTTGCGAGAAAAGGAAGCCTAGAGCTACCAAATGCCCCTGTCTCCCACCCTGGCGATGAGGAGTTTTCCACTGCCAAAAGCACCACTCAAGGGAATCCAGACTTGAAGCCCTTTGAAGAAAAGGTGGATGTGGAGAATGTCACAAAGAGGAAGTTTTCACTGAGAGGTAAGTTGCTATTGCTCCTAAAGTTGGAAAAACTGATTGGTTTTTAGTTTCTGCTGGATTGTTTGCATGTGTTTGTGATTATTTCTGATTAAATCATGAAGGCACTTTATAACTAGTTTATTAGAATTTTACTGTGGATCCTACTCTCCTCTAGACTTGTCTTCCTCTTACATTTCACTTATTTGGTGTATTATCAATTTTTCAGCAATAAAAATACCTGACGCTCTTTCACACATCTTGATAAGGGTATTTGACATCTTTGGTCACATTAAAACACATAACAGCTAGTTCTTTTGGACCCTTTATGAGTTGATGACCCCAAATGTCCAGGGCTGGGTCAGTGCAGGGTAGCAGGATTTGAACCCATGTCTGTGGATTTCCAGGCTTTCCTTCTGCATTCCTTATATGTAAACTAGCAAGTTCTAATGCATGGGACTTTCTTTCTCTTTATTCATTTACATAAAATGATAGTAAGTTATAATAATGGTTTTGACTTTTGGCTGTGGCACATTTAAAAATATTCCCTGGAGGAGTAGAGAAACTGTTAGGCCAGAATGGTGAGGGATTACAAATTTATTTGATCATCTGCACACCAGGTGGCTGAGCCTGGATGGTTCCAGCCCCTAGTGACAGGAGTCAGCAGCTTTTAAAGGACTTTTGGTGGGCTTTTTCTAGACAGAGAATTCTTTATGCATACCCAGAGGGGAGAGAATGGAATGTGGTCACAAGTGAAATGTGGTCTCAGCAAAGGGAATGTCTTTAGTGAAATGATCTGAAAAGCCAGTTCCCGGGGGAAGGGTATCAATTCAATTGCTCAATCAAAACTAACAAACATTTTGTAGTTTACAGTTAAAGCTAACTTCCTGTGTGACACACAGGAAGAGATCAATTTTTTGCTGTATGGAATAGTCCACTGGGAAATTTGGTTTTCTCACACCATATAGTTGCCACAGATTTGCATAAATTCCACTGGATTGGGTAGCCAGCTCTGTGCCCACAGTTTGCACTGCAAATGCAGGACTGTTGGGAAGTGAACAGCTGGAAGAATGCTTGCCTGGAGGAGTAAGTGCTGACATCACTCATTTCTTTCCCAGTAGCAGAGTTCGAGGAACCCACTTCTGAGCAGAGCGGCACAGTTGCTGGGAACAGTATTGTTCAAGTTGCAGCCCCAGTGTCTTGGAAGCAGCAAGAGCCTGCAGAGCTACTACAGGAGAAGCACTATAAGAATCCGTGTGCGATGTTTGTTGCTGGAGAGATCAGAATGCCAACAGGGGAGGGCAGCCTTGATTCACCCAGCAAAACCATGTCAATTAAAGAAAGGTAATCTGATTTAATGATTGCAAAGTAATTCTATTAAGGAAGAATTACAACTTACTTTTAAGGAGAGATCTGAGTAATCGGCAAAGGGATGAAATCATGAGTCCAGCTACCTAAGGAGATGTGCTGTTATATTAGAATTCTTTGGGGAAGTCAAGAGTGAATTGCAGTGACTCCCTTCCTGCTCGGATAAGGCTGGATGAGGGCCAGTTCCAGACTCATATGAGGAAACCACAGAAACAGACATTTGTTTGCTTCATCTGTTTACAGTTTTATATTATTTTTTATATTACATTTTTTAACTATCCAGTGATGGGAACAGAGAGCTTGGCTCTTTCCCTTTCAGATCCAGATAGCATCAAATTTAATGTACTCAGTGTTTGTGACTGTATGTATGTCTGACCAGAATGACCAGGCTCTATGACACGCAGTGGCAGCCAACTGGCCCTATTGGGGCCCGATTGGCCCACCTCAACTTCCCATGGCCCCTCCCCCCAGCCAGCCCTGTCCTCAATAGGTCCTCACATCCCGATCTAGGCGGAGCCAGCCAGCTAACCTCCTGCAGCCCCTCCCCCAGCTAGCCCAGCCCCATTGGCCCTCATGGGGGTGGGTGGGCTGGACCCCACCCATTCACAAATTCATGCTTGGGGCCTCTAGTATGTATATAAACACATACATATTTATATATTTATTTGAGGGAATGAAGATACATTCATTTTCAAGTGAAGATAAATCCATTTAGAAAATCAGTATGTACTGGTATTATTGATTTTTAGATAGAAAGAGAGAAAAAAAAATCAATGTGAGAGAAACATCAATCAATTGCTACTCACACACTCCCTGATGGGTGATCATACCCGGAACCTGGGTATGTGCCCTGACTGGGAATCCAAACTGCCACCTTTTGTTGGTGTTTGGGACAATGTTCCAACCAACTGAGCTACACCGACCAGGGTCAGTTAGAATATAAATTTTTGAGATTAAAGTCTAAATTTTGTTTTACAAAAAGTAAATTAGATTCCTTTTATGAACTAATTTAGAAATTTTGTATCAGGTAATAGCTATGAAAGATTACATTTGAGTATCAACATTATAACATCATTTAATTCAAAAGAATGATGGAGGATTGTCAGGATAGGATATATTTAAGTGGGACAAAAACAAAGAACAGAAGCTAAATATTTCAAGTTGTATTTTCCTTGTTAATTAAGTAGCAGAAGATGTAATAGTGATAGGAACTCTGCAGGAAGAAAGATCTTGTCAACTTCCTGGAGTGGTGAGCAGTATTGTTTCTAACATCAGTTCCTTATGGTTCTGCCTACCTAGACTTCCTTAGCACCTCCCACCACCCAGAAGTGTTCTTGCTCTATTAGACTTTGGTCACTCTTACTTATTTAGCTACATTTCAACTACCTAAGACAATAGGTATATCCAACCACAATGAAAATTCTTCACTCTGTTTTTCGGGTCGAGCTTTTGACCAATATTCCTAAAACATTAACTAGATGGTGCCATTTTCAATGAATGCATTATTAAGGTTGTTAAATCTTATTTAAAATTCACAATAAATTAGTCTTACTAGACTGAGGAGGCATCAGTGAAGGGCTGACGGGGTAAACTAAGTGAGAGGACTGATGTCCTAAATATGGGAAACTGGCCTGAATCCTCTGTGGACACCTGGCTCAAAGAAGTTGGGTCCCAGAGATCCAACTATTAACAACTGGTTAGGTGAGAAGAAAGAGATTTCATTTAAGGATATTAATGAAAATATCGTTATATGCAGTTCTGATGTTCTATAGATCAGAAAATATTTCTGGGGTAAAATTCCAATGGAAAATCCTAAAATACTTCTTCTCTCAACGGCTTATTGGGGATATTTCCCCCATCTTTGAGTATTTAGGACTTTTGGTGAAGTTTTATGTCTATCCATGGTGTGATAATTATTGATTTATTTGCTATTTTTAATAAATTTTAATGTATTTCTGAAAGCAGTTTGAATCCTGTAAAACTCTCATTTTAGAAAATGTGAGATGCCATACTAGTAAAGGTGCAGCTTCTTAACCTAGGCTTTGTGGATGATTGAGGAGTTTAAGGATGGCTGCAAGGTTTCTGGGAACTGCCAGGAAGTGTTCAATCGACTGTGTGTGCACAGGCGCTTTCTGGCGAGTGGGAGACAGAACCTCTCTCAGTCTCCAAGGGTGACCCCAAACTGTTCAGAGCCATAACTGTAAAAAATGCTTGTTAAATATCCTGCTATTCAGTTTAATTTTTAAATATACAGGTACACTTCAGATTTATTGTGAGTTTGGTCCCAGACTACTGCCATAAAGCAAGAATCACAATAAAGAGAGCCCTAATTTTTTCACTGGTGGAGGGTCTTATTGTAAAGCATTCAACATCTGTAAAGCTAAATAAAGTGAAGCACATAAAAAAAAAAGTGTGCCTGTATGATGTTTGAAAAAGGATGTGGAGCACTTTATTTAGCAAGTTGTGTTTATAATAAATTATGGTAATATGAAATATTTTGCCAGTGATTCCCCACGATCTGTGTGTGTGTGTGTGTGTATGTGTAATCTATTTCAGAAAAGAAGGGAGATGGAGAGAGATAGAAACATCAATGATGAGAGAGAATCTTGATGGGCTGCCTCCTACATACCTTCCACTATGGATGGAGTCCACAACCTGGACATGTGGCCTGACCTGGAATCAAATGGTGACCTCCTAGTTCCTAACTTGACTCTCAACCATTGAGCCGCACAAGCTGGGCTCCCCTGATCTTGATATTTTACTTTCACTTTGCTGAAACAACAAAACTATATGTCCTTACAATCCATTTACTTTTCCCTAAATTGCTTTTATATTCCCTCCATTTTGTTAAATGAGATAATGAAACTTGACCTATTTAAAATAAGAATGTTATCCATGTAATTTTGTTTTGTTTTGATGTGACATCCTATATAATAAGGAGGTAATATGCAAATTGACTGTCTCTACAACACACAGGATGGCTGCCCCCATGTGGTCAAAGATGGCTAGCAGGCAAGGTCAGTTGTGGGCAATCAGACCAGCAGGGGAGGGCAGTTGGGAGGGATTAGGCCTGCAGAGGAGGACAGTTAGGGTGTCTGGACTGGCAGAGGAGGGCAGTTGGGGGCAATGAGGCCTATAGGGGAAGACAGTTGGGGGGGAACCTAGGCCTGCAGGGAAGGGCAGTTGTGGGGGACCAGGTCTGCAGGGGAGGGTAGTTGGGGGGGACCAAGCTCGCAGGAGAGGGCAGATGGAGGAAAACAGGCCTGCAGGAGATGGCAGTTGGGGGCAACCAGGCCTACAGGGAAGGGCAGTTAGGGGTAATCTGGCCAGCAGGAAAGGGCTGTTGGGAGGAAACCAGGCCTCCAGGGGAGGACAGTTGGTGGTGACAGGCCAGCAGGGAGGGCAATTGAGGGGGACTAGGCCTGCAGGGGAGGGCATTTGGGAGCTACCAGGCCTGTAGGGGAGAGCAGTTAGGGGTGACCAGGGCAGGAGGGGAGGGCAATTAGGGGCAATCGGGCCAGCAGGGAAGCAGTTAGGTGATGATCA
>PVJN01004371.1:0-90821 GCA_004026805.1 Lasiurus borealis | reverse complement strand
AGTTTGAACCCCTACTTGTTTTTTGGAAATGTAGTTTCATTGGAACACAGCCATGCTCATTTGTTTACATATTGCCTTTAGCTACAATGATGGAGTTGAGGAGTTGTATCACATATAAAGCCTTAATATTTACTATTGGCAACTTGGCAACTATTGGGCTCCTTGAAGAAAAGGTTTGCTGACTAAACCATGAAATAGAGTGAAATCTTTCTACATGTGTGTTTATCCATTAGCAGACATTAATTAATCATATATATATATATATATATATATATATATATATATATAATCTTATTTCATTTAGCTGTTAAGACAAACAGAGTTTTGAATACATTAATACATGTCAGAAAATATTTAATGAAGGCACATGAAAATATTATTTTGTTCAAAAATGACTTAAAGTAACATACAGGATAGAAATAAATACAATGTTAGTGAAAAAAATCAATGAAAATATAAGAACTTTTTCTAGAAATAAATAATCTTATTTGTTCAAATTAAAAATTTTACATTTTAATAGATTTAATAAGATGTAATATACACCTGCTGAATTTATGAATTACACACACACACACACACACACACAAACACACACACAGACACACAGACACACAAAAGGAAAACAGTATAATCAGTATTCAGGTTGAAAAGACATCCTATCTAATAAAAGAGTAATATGCAAATTGATTGTCATTCCAATACATACAATGGCTGCCCACATGCGGTCAAAGATGGAGACACAAGATGGAGACACAAGATGGCTGCCCCCATGGAGACACAAGATGGCTACCACAAGATGGACAGGCAGTTAGGGTTGACCAGACCTGCAGGGCAGGGCACTTATGGGTGACTAGGCCTGCAGGGGAGGGCAGTTAGTTGCAATCAGACTGGCATGGGCGTAGTTAGGGAGTGATCAGGTTGGTAGGCAGAAGTGATTAGGGGCAATCAGGAAAGGCAGGGAGAAGAGCATTTGGGAGCCAGCAGTCCTGGATTGTGAGAGGGATATCTGACTGCTAGTTTAGGCCTGATCCTACTGGAATCTCTCAAGGGGTCCCAGATTGGAGAGAGTGCATGCTTAGCTGAGGGACATCCCCTACTCCATGCACGAATTTACTGCACTCTGCCACAAATGTTGATTATCAGAAGGAATTACCAGAATGGCAACAGACTTTTCTTCTGTAATAATAAGTTAATATTTAAAGTGGAGAGCTTTGGGACATAAAAGCTTGTACTCAATATTTTTATACTCAACTAACTTGTTTTTTAGGTGTGAGATCCAACAAAGCATATTCTCAAATATGCAGATGTTCATACAAGATATAAATTAAGGTTGAAATTTTATATAAATTAATGGGAAATAAAGTTAATTAGTGTTTTTGAAGAGAAAACAGAAAAAAACTGGCAGTGAACACTGAAATATATTGTCCATAGTTAAAGCTAAATAAATGTTTCACATCAGCTTAAAACTGAATAAAATATGTTTAAAATAGAAGACATTTTTTAAGAATAAAAATTAAGTAGTACTATTACAAATTGTCTGATATTCAGTGAGTATTAATATAGACAGTGAGCAGAATGGTTAGGAGTTTGTGAGGTTGTAATTAGATAGCACAGTACAGAATGACACAATGGCAAAGAATGTTTCAGTAATGAATTTAAAGTAGGAAAAATAGACTACATTATATAGAACACATGTTCCTTTCTAGGCTTTTTATTTATTTATTTTTAAATCTCTCTTATTTATTTATTTATTTATTTAATTTTTTAATTAATTTTTTATACATATCTCCCCATTATCCCCCCACCCTCCCAGGCATAACCCAACCCCACAGTGTCTATGTTCATTGGTTATGCTTATATGCATGCATACAAGTCCTTTGATTGATCTCTTATCTACCTCACCTAACTTTAATCTTCCTGCTGTGATTTCACAGTCTGTTTGAAGCTTTACTGCCTCTGTATTTATCCTTTTGTTCATCAGTTTATAATGTTCTTTATCATCCACAAATTAGTGAGATTATGTGATGCTTCTCCTTCATTGACTGGCTTATTTCATTAAGCATAAGGCTCTCCATTTCCAAACAGGTTGCTGCAAATGGTAAGAATTCCTTCTTTTTAATGGTAGCATAGAATTCCATTGTATAGATGTACCACAGTTTTCTGATCCACTCATCTGCTGACGGGCACCTAGACTGTTTCCAAATTGTCGCTATTGTAAATTGTGCTGCTATGAACATAGGGGTGCATAAATCCTTTCTGATTGGTGTTTGTGATTTCTTAGGATAAATTCCTGAGAGTGGGATTACAGGGTCAAATGGGAAATCCATTTTTAGTTTTTTGAGGAAACTCCATACTGTTCTCCACAGTGGCTGCACCAGTCTGCATTCCCACCAGCAGTGCACAAGGGTTCCTTTTTCTCTGCATCCTCACCAACACTTGTCGTTTGTTGATTTGTTGATGATTGTCATTCTGACAGGTGTAAGATGGTATCGCATTGTCGTTTTGATTTGCATCTCTCGGATGATTAGTGACTTTGAACATGTTTTCATGTATCTCTTGGCCTTCCTTCTGTCGTCTTTCGAAAAGGTTCTATTTAGGTCCGTTGCCCATTTTTTTATTGGGTCGTTTATCTTCATTTTATTAAGTTGTATAAATTGTCTGTAGATTTTGCAGATTAAACCTTTATCAGTGATATCATTTGCAAATATGTTCTCCCATACAGTGATCTTTCTTGTTTTGTTGATGGTTTATTTTGCTGTGCCAAAGCTTTTTATTTTGATGTAGTCCCATTTGTTTATTTATTTATTTATTTTTTATCTTCAATTGACTTCGGAGCAGTATCAGTGAAGAACTTCTTTCGGCATATATCTGAGATTGTGCTGCCTGTGGATTCCTCTAGTATTTTTATGGTTTCCCTTCTAATGTTTAAGTCCTATATCCATTTTGAGTTTATTTTTGTATTTGGTGTAAGTTGGTGGTCCAGTTTCATTTTTTTGCATGTATCTCTCCAATTTTCCAACACCATTTATTGAAGAGGCTATCTTGGCTCCATTGAGTGTTCATGCCTCCTTTGTCAAATATTAGTTGAGCATAGTGGTTTGGGTGGATATCTGGGTTTTCTATTCTATTCCATTGGTTTATATGTCTGTTCTCGTGCCAGTACTAAGCTGTTTTGAGAACAGTTGGGAATAAGACAGGGATGCCCACTCTCACCTCTACTGTTCGACATAGTACTGAAGTATTAGCCATTGCAATTAGACAAGAAGAAGAAATAAAAGGCATCCAAATTGGAAAAGAAGTAAAGCTGTCCTTATTTGCAGATGACATGATATTGTACATAAAAAACCCAAAGGACTCCATTCCAAAACTAATTGACTTAATTAATTTGGCAATGTAGCAGGATACAAAATTAATGCTAAAAAGTATGTGGCATTTCTGTACACTAATAGTAAAATTACAGAAAGAGAGACTAAAAAAGCAATCCCATTTACCATTGCACCAAAGAAATTAAGATACCTAGGAATAAACCTAACTAAAGAGGTAAAAGACCTATATGTAAAAAACTACAGGACACTGAAAAAAGAGATAGAGGGAGATGTTAACAGATGGAAGAGCATACCATGCTCATGGATTGGGAGAGTCAACATCATTAAAATGTCCATACTACTCAAAGCAATCTATAGATTCAATGCACTACCTATTAAAATACCAATGACATATTTCACAGACCTAGAAAGAATTCTTCATAGATTCATCTGGAACAAAAAAAGACCACAAATAGCTACAGCAATTCTGAGAAAGAAGAATAAAGTAGGTGGGATCTCAATACCAGATTTCAAGCTATACTAAAAATCTCTCTTTTTTTAAAATACATTTTATTGATTTTTCACAGAGAGGAAGGGAGAGGGATAGAAAGTCAGAAACATCAATGAGAGAGAGACATCGATCAGCCGCCTCCTGCTCACCCCACATTGGAGATGTGACTGCAAGCAAGGTACATGCCTCTGACCGGAATCGAACCCAGGACCTTTCAGTCTGCAGGCCAACGCTCTATTCACTGAGCCAAACTGGTCTTGGCCCTTCTAGGTTTTTTAATTGTGAATTATTCCATGACTGAAAAGATCTAATCAAGTTATCATCAGTATTATTTCTATGCATAGAGTTATAGGAAATCTATGTTCATGTTTAATTCCTCTGAATTTTCTAAATTTATTATGACCAATATATATTATTTTTTAAAATAAAGAATTTTATGAACACATTTGAAAAAAATATATCAACATATTTTCTTTAAATACCAGTGGTATTAGAGATGGATTATATTTTTATATTAACCTAACATGGTTTTAATTACAGTCAAAATTATTTTGATATTAAAAAATTGTCATAATTGCTGAAACCGGTTTGGCTCAGTGAATAGAGCATCAGCCTGCACACTGAAAGGTCCCAGGTTCAATTCTGGTCAAGGGCATGTATCTTCATTGCAGGCACATCACCAGTAGGGGGTGTGCAGGAGGCAGCTGATTAATGTTTCTCATCTATGTTTCTAACTCTCTATCCCTCTCCCTTCCTCTTTGTAAAAAATCAATGAAATATATAAGAAAAATTATTATATAACTAGTTCAGAGCCCCATTATTGCTTTATAATATAAACAACTGCATTAGAATATGAAAAGATTCTATATGACACTCAGAAATATCAATGCTTAATAGCAACACCATTTTTGTCATGTTTAGTCCTAAAATTGGCTTATTGTTTAAACAGTAGTACCTATATTTTTAGCAGTGATGCTTTGCTTCTAGATCAACTGCTATCCTAACATAAAAAGCCAGGGGTCATCATGACCTAAATGAACAAATGGACAACTGAACAGGAGGCTGTGTAGGGCAATCCCGCTGGCGGGGGCAGGCAATGAGGGATGACCGAATGACTGGGCCTTGGGTGGTTTGGTGGCAGAAAGGATCTCTGGGCTCCAGCAGGGCTGCAACAAAACTCTGGGACTCCCATGATTGGGGGTCTGGCTGGCCTTCAAACTTGGGGCCCGGAGCTCCTTGTCACCACCATGCCACAGCCAGGGCTCATAGCTCCCTTCCACTGCCACACCCCATCAGGGGAGGCAGTTAGGGATGACCATGCCAGCAGGGAGGATAGTAAGAGGTGACAAGGCTCATAGGGAGGAGGCAATTAGGGGCAACCAGGCTTGGAGGGGGGGCAGTTTTTATTTTAGGAGGCAATTAGGGGCAATTAGGGTAATTGTTTTTATTTTAGCAGGGAGGAGGCAATTAGGGGTGACCAGGCTGGTGGGGAGGGGGCAATTAGGGGTGATCTGGCTAGCACACAGGTGATCATTTAAGAGACAGCAGTCCAGGATTGTGAGAGGAATGACCAACTGCTGGGGATCGGGCCTAAACCAGCAGTTGGAGACCCCCTGAGGAGTCTCAGATTAGAAAGGTACAGACTAGGCTGAGGGGACCCCCTCTCCCAAGGATGAATTTCATTCACTGGGCCTCTAATTATGAAATAATGTGCTAACTTGATCTATTTTATGTGGTCACCATTTGTATTAATACCAAATCATAAAAATTAAAATTTATTTCTAGGCAAGTTGGTCATATCCCGCTTATATGACAAGATATTTTATGTTTGGTGTTTAATACAAGCATAAAAATGAAACGATAGAAAATATATACGTATCTAACGTGGCAAGGTTTGGATTTCTTTGTGGCATTTTAAATTTTCATAATTGGGAAAGCAGGGTGGCCTGACTTCCTGGGAAAGAGAGTTGAGGTGAGGGGAATTGAAATCAAGATGAAAGCAGAAGATAAAAAACACAGACCACTGAGGAAGGGAAGAAGGCAGGTAAGGTGCATGTCTTCCTAGGAAAAAGAGTCCTATTGTGAACTGGTTATGAATGAGGATCTCACATAAATGGGATAATTGGGTGGGATTGAAAAAGATGGCTGTGATTTACAAGGAGAGGCTCAGGACAAATAAAAGAGGGTTAGCAACCTAGTCATGATCATTAAAGCAGCTCAGCTTCATAAATCTGAAGTCTGCCAGCATCATTATTCAGAGTTGCCTGTGTGTGCATCAGTTTATGAGCAACTAACTGGCATATGTAATTATTTGTTAATTAGAAGTCCAGTGCATGAAATTTGTGCATGGGGTGGGGGATGTGTCCCTTCGCCCAGCCTGCACCCTCTCCAATCTAGGACCCTTTGAGGGATGTCTGACTACCGATTTAGGCCCAATCCTAGTAGGGCAGTACTAGTAGAATCGGGTCTAAATGGGCAATCGAACATTCCTCTCACAATCCAGGACTCTTGGCACCCAACTGCTCTCCTGCCTGCCTTCCTGATTGGCCCTAACCGCTTCTGCCTGTCAGCCTAATCACCTCATAACTACTCCCCTGCCAGCCTCTTTGCCCCTAACTGCTCTCTCCTGAAAGCCTGGTCACCCCTAACTGCCATCCCCTGCAAGCCTGGTTCCCCCTCAACTGTTCTCCCCTACAGGCCTGGGTCCCCCCTCCCACCCCCCCGCCCTGCCAACTGCTTTCCCTGCTGGCCTGGTCACCCCCAACTGTCCTCCCTCGCAGACCTGGTCCTTCCCAACTGCCCTCCCCTGCTGGCCATCTTGTGATGGCCATCTTGTTTCCACATGAGAGAAGCCATCTAGTGTGTTGGAGTGATGGCAAATTTGCGTATTACTCTTTTGTTAGATAGGATAGTAGGAATATACACAAGACACATCCATGCAAAACGTAATAGTTTTTATTTTAAAAATAACTTGTTCATCAAAAATAGTTATTTTCATGGAAATGTAGTAGGGGAATTTAAAATAATAGCATTTTCCATTTATATTAAGTTGTAAAATATCTCATGGTTAAGATTTGCAGGTCAAGCACAATTACAAAGCTAACTATTTTTAATTGAACTGATTATGCAGAAAATTCCTTTGTGAGACAGGCTATAACGTTTGTTAGTAAAGATGTTACATATTACATGTATTGAAAAAAAAAACTAGGTAGGTTAAAAAAAGTAAAAGAAAAATAATCCCAACAACGATTCAATAATACTATTAATTCAATGCAAAGTGGAAACTTGAAAGCAACTGACAAAAGTGACTTTTAAAAAGGGAGAACATGGATAAGGTTGAAAGAAAGTAATGTAGAGTCCAGCTGCTAACACAAAGAAGGAAACAGAAACATTCATATTTCTTGGCATCCTTCTACTCTAAGGTTTTCTCTATTTCAGTTGTTGATGTTCCTAATCCATTAAGGTTTTACTTTTTGGCAAGGTAAGAACTGAAAGGACTTGATTGTGCCACTATAAACAAAGTTTAAGTAATTATATCTCAAATGCTTTCCAAAAAGGATTTCTCTCCTCTGGACTTTGAAACTGGGTGTTGGGGAAAGCTTCCTGGTATGGTATTTCTCAGTTTTCATTTTCACTCTGGCTAAGAGGCCTGTTTTTACACTGCTCTTTTTCATTGATAGATCCAACTTGGTTTCATTTCTTGAGTAGCCGATTACTCAGAAATTTTTGCAGGTGGCTAGAAGCACTTGGTTTCATTTCAAGTTAGGCAGACTTCAACATATTGTAGTTTCGTTTGTGTAGTGGGTTTTTCTAGTTTACCTTTGCTTAACCATTCTTTATGTACTAGTTTATCATTTTTGAATGCGCTTTTAAGTACTTAATATATTTGAAATCAGTGAGAGATTTGTCTAGATTAGAGTTTTGCTCCAAGTAATGGAAGGGAATGTGTTTCCAGAAATTAAATAAACTAAAAAGTGTTTTGTTTTGTTTTTCATATTTAAGAGTTTGTCTTTTTAAGAAATCTTGGTTTCATATATTGTTCAACAAACTCACTCTTAATTCTAAATCTTTTGTCAAATCATAGCTCTGAAATACCTTCTCCATTTATCTTTATCATTTCCTTGTTTGTCTTCTCAAAGTTCACTCTATGAAAACTTTTAGAAGTAATCTGATCCAAATTTGATAATTCTAATCATTCCAGATTGCCTTATCACCTATGTAAATATTTCATATATTTTTATTTGGATGAGGAGATATTATTATGAACATTTTATTTAGAGTAAAAGAGAACTGATAAGAACAGACTTCTAAGGCAGTTCTTGAGTAAAGAAAGTAGGTACAACTATTCAGCAGCTTCTTTGTTGTTAAAATTGGCTTCACTAATATAATTTTAGAAATAAGAAGTAGATTTCTGAGTCTGATGTGTTAGCTCAAGATGTGATCATGACAATCATACCTAATAATAGATAAACATGTAAACTGACCATACCTCTGCTACACCCACAACCAATCAGAGTGAGTATGCAAATTAACCCAACAAAGATGGAGGTTAATTTGCATACATAAGTGCCCAGCAGCATGGATCTTGGGAACTTTCTCAGCACCCAGATCATTCTGAGGTAGGCCCGTGTGGGTCCTAAGAAACCTGGAAAGGGCTTGAGCCAGGGGACTCTTGGACAGGAAAGGAGCCGGTGATACTGGGCAGTGATGGAGCCTCCAATCAGAGGGATCTGGGGTAGCTGGGCAGGGGTGGAGCCAGTGATTATTGGGAGCTGGGGGGCCCTGCTCAAGCCACAAGTCTCTGCCAGAGGCTTTGGTCCTAAGCAGGGGCAGAGCCCATGATCTGAGAGAGCTGTGTGTGTGTGGGTGGGGTGTCCCTGCCCAGGCCCTGAGACTTTAGGCCTTGGCAGGGGTGGAGCCAGTGATTCAGAGGTGATAGGTGTGAACTAAAGAGGAAACACCTTTTCTGACTACTCATTGGCTAAGTTCCCTGTATGCCACTGGGAATATTCTTAGTAACTTGGGTATAATAATCCAAAAAGTTAATCTAGGGCTTTTTCACCACACTCCTGGAGAAAAAAACAAAAAAAAAACAACAAAAAAAAAACTAATGTCTGCTCCTGGAGGGCTAAGAAATGTCATATGCTTCCCTAGCTTGTTTGGCTCAGTGGATAATGCCTAAGCCTGCTGACTGCAGGGTCTGGATTCCATTCTAACCAAGGACATGTGTCTACATTGCAGGATCCTCCCTGGCTGGGGCCCAGGACAGGGCTCATGCAGGAGGCAATCAATCAAAGTGTTCCTCTCATACAGATGATTCACTCTGTTTCTCCCTCTCTCTTCCACATTCTCTAAAAGTCAATGGAAACATATCCTCAGGTGAAAATAAAAAATAAATAATGAAAGAAATGTCATATCCTATGAAAGACACATCTTGAAAATGCTTAAAGAAAGTTGTCATTTTTTTCATGGTGAAGGGACAGGAGTCCATGTTGATAAAAACACCTTGGTAGCTGCGATGACTGTCAGTGTCTGCAGCAGCGGGGTGATGGGGCTGGTGTCTTTCTCTGGTCAACCTGGTCACCTCCCACAAAGGGAGGCCAGACTGCAGCTTAGGCCTGCTCTCTGTCCCCTGAGGGCTACCAGTATGTGAGAAGGGGCAGGCTGGGCTGAGGGATACCCCTCCCTCAGTGCACAAATTTTGTGCACCATGCCCCTAGTTAAAAATAAGATGCTAATTCCAATATAGCATTCTTGTAGAAAATGGACTGGTATCTTTATAATAGAAGGCAAAAATGTTCTACAAGAAGAATGAATGCCTTAGTCACAGGCTGATGCTTAGGTAGCCCAATGTAGCTTTAGCTTATACCTGTGAACACTATAAATAATTTTCATTGAATGATTAATATGGGTGAAGCCCTTCTTGAATTATTTGCCTATATTAACTAAGGTAATATTTACAACTCTATGAGGTAGTGATATTAATAGACAGAGATGAGAAAAGTAAAACATAAGAATAATAAAGGTCATATTGACAGTGTATGGCGAGCATTTAAATCCAAATAATCTGGCATCAAAGCTTATTTCCTTAAACATCTACTATACAGCATCTGAAATTAGATTCTGATTTCAATTAACCATGGTACAGGAAGTCATTTCCACTTATGTACTATTTCATTTTTAGAACTATCAAACTTTGTTTGATAGTTCACTGATAACTGGCAAAGAGGGCTGGTTTTCCTACCACATATCCTTATTTGCCTTATAGAGTTGCATTAAATAGGCTTGCTTTCTAAGAAGTGGGTTCTACAAGACTTAATTTGATTTGACCATGTATATAGTTGGGTAGAACTGACATAGCTCTTTTTTTTTTTATATCCTAGTTAAAAAAAAAAAAAAGATAAAACAAAAGTTAGGAACCACACAATAGCATTGCCATTTATATTTATTTGTTGGTTCATTTTATTTGTATTACTTGATAATTTTATTTACCTAAGTAAGTAAATCACATACATACATACTTATATTCCAACTGGATGGTAGGCTTTTGTCCTCTATTATAAATGGATAATATAAAATAGACAATCAATTCCAAACCTTTATATTTGCAAATACGAGACTTACGTCCAGAAGGCCTATATAACTTATTTGTGACCAAATCGGTATAAGAACTCAACAAAATAGCTCTAGGCTAGTTATGTTTTTACAATAACATTTGTCTTTCTACTATGCAGATGCTGAATAAAAAAGATAAGCTTCAGATATTAGGCAACATAATTCAGTAATTCAGCCCAAGAGATAGAATTTACTATAAATAAAATAACATTCAAAAGAGGTTGAGTAAAGATAATATAATAAAAATGAATCTAGATTTAGTGTTATAGTTGATAAAATCTACTGATGACAGCCAACAAGAGAAAACCCATAGTTTGACATAAATCTGATCACATGCTTAGAGTGCTTAGAGTATGGGTAGAATATTCAACATAAGTTTATACTACAGGTAACATGTGTTTGAACTATTTGCTCTGATTACTCACTCTTTGGCAGGGAACTATTCACACATAGTAATTAGAAAGTGCTTTAGAATCAGAACCTTGATTATAATGTTTATAATTCCATGTACTATTTGTGTGACCTTGGCCAAATCACTTAAATAAGGCTCTATTTCTTTGTCTATGAAATGGAGAGAATGTTGTACATGGATAATATGCTCAGTTAAATATGCAAAGTGTTTAACACTCTATGTCATAGTGTACAAGGTTTAACAAAAATAATAATTTATTATCTTTATTGTTGGTATTATTAAGTGCTCAATGTGAAAATAAATCTATAACATTTTTTTCATGATTATTCCAGAGGATTTAAACCAATAGACAAAGTACATTTTTCTTCTAGTTGTACTGATAGCCTTTTGTGGCAGATGGCTGTGAACAAAGAGGAGCAGAATAAGAAATCCTAAGTAAACTCAGTTAAATCTAGAAACTTGAAATATGTTCTGGGAAGGTACAAGACTAGGAAATGTACAAGTTCTTATTTAATGTGCTGTGAAGTAAGTGCATGTGGGAAAATATAAAAAACTACAAAAATTACTTACTAAAAATAAGATTCCTAGAACTTTAAAAATAATTCTTAAGAGAATCTATAAATGTGATAGTAGAATCTGAAGGAAAATCACCGAGAATGACTTTATATATTTGTCACTGCTACTATATGACATGGTGTGCACAATTCTGGAAGACTTCCATCCTTTCCTTTTCTTTACTGCTACACAATCTAAGTATTGGACATAATTTGGCCAAAAACTTGATGGGCAATCAAGCAGAAGTTGTCACTGATCACATTGCATTGTATACACTGAGCAAACACGATATTTTTACAAATAGAAGTGATAGAACTATGCTTTTGCAATGAAATTTATTTTAGAATTGCTTGGGTTGAGGTAATATGACTTATTCCCATCATTATGCATGTATACATTTGTGTATTTCATAGAATGGTGCAATTTATAGATGGAAGTAATATAATACAATGAATCGACTTTACAGTCAGACATGCAAGTGTTCAAATCTTGCCTTTAAATGACATTTTTAATACATGAATCTAGATATGAATCTAGAATGATTTAAACAGCTAAAACTATTTTTCTTATGTGTAAAACAGAAACCTAGTGGGATACTACTTCACTTAAAGTCCTCTACATGGTAGTTATTGTTACCATGTCATGATGATGATGATGTATGCTAGTGGTTTCCTCCTCCATTACTCCAAAGCACTTCTTATCATATCACTATGTCTCTCTTTACTCTCTGGAATAAGTACAGAGCATGTGCTAAATAAACATGTAACAATATTTAACAATATACACTTATTATCTATATACTTAAATATATACACTAAATAGTGAATATTATTTTATACTGACTATAAAAGTGCAAATTTAAACAAAAATGTCTATATCTGCATATATTTTCATTGAAACAAAATCTAAAACTGGCAGGCTAATGAACAGAAATAGCATTGAGGCTATTATAATTAAATATGATTAGCATCTTATATAAAATTATTTACTCTGCTATTTGATAACTTTAAGCACTTTAAAACATCATAGAAAACTTCTTTTATAAAAGGTACTCATGTTAGTGCATACGTTTTATATAGAGACAACTTGATATAGTACAGAGATCATTGATAATTGAAGTAAGAATGACTTAGGTTCAAATCAAATTCTTTAGCGTTTAACCTTTCCTTTGACATATAAGGAAATAAAGATGGGGTACAGAAGAACGGCATAATAAAAAAAAACAATGAAGAAAGTTGATGCATAAACACGAACTGGAAAAAGAAAACAAAAATCGGAGGAAGAAATTAACAAATAAGATCAAATACAGGTGGGATTTAGCTAAAGATATGGAGCCAATGAAGCAGTAGAAAAAAGTAGTCAAAATAAGAAAATATTTATTTTCTCATTTTACCCAAACTACTATAGCCAACAAGCCTTTGTAATTCAAATTAAAGGGGAAATCAATTTATGTAGCTTTTACCTCTTCCTGGAAATTGATGGTGAGATATAAGAGAAAGAGAGCTGTTTCTGATGTGTTAATTAGTGGGTTTTGAAGTAGTTGGTCCTTTTCTTTTGGCAGAGATATTAAAGAATGTTTGAATATGACAAAGAGGTCTAGCCATTATATAAGAGTAATAAAAAAAAAAAAACTTAAGGGAGAGAAAGAGACCTTCGTGTGGAGAGGGAATAGAAACACGTGGCCATGTAAAAGCCCTCTGTTACACTAGAGCATAGATTAGATATGTCTACACTTGTGTGAGTGATGTTAGGTGAAAACTCGGGGGATAGGAGTTGAGTTCTACACCTGGGATGATGTAGTAGAATACTGGGCCAGCAATGTAAGGATGTGTGATGGTCCATAAATGAGCAAATATAACTAGCAGTGATTATGAAAAACAGTATTCAACCACAGCTGGGATAGATTTTCAGTCACTTATATTGAACAAATCTAAGAAGATATAGCACCTAAGTTGACATTCAGTTTAAAGGGATTGGAGGGCTATACTAGGCAAAATATCAGTGAATAACAATTCCTTGACTCAGTGAATAAGGATTATTTTTACCTCTCAGAGAGTTGAGCTCAGTAGGGAATTGTGTTTTCAGAGGCAATTTACCTTCTGGCTGGTTTTCTAATTTAGAAGTATCATGTGACCTTATGTCTGTCAGTATCATTGGGGCATAATCTGTTCTAAATATTTTTACCTGCTTCTCACTCAGAAAGTGATTAGACTTAGTGGCAGAAAATTCTCTTATACTCAATATTATAAAATCATATTGATGTATAGAAGAATTTTAAAATTGCCGAAACCAGTTTGGCTCAATGGATAGAGCGTCGGCCTGCAGACTGGAAGGTCCCGGGTTCAATTCCGGTCAGGGACACATACCTTGGTTGCCAGCACATCCCCATTGGGATGTGCAGGAGGTGGCTGATCAATGTCTTTCATCCATGTTTCTGACTCTATCTCTCTCCCTTCCTCTCTATAAAAAAATCAATAAAATATATATTTTAAAAAATTTTTATAAAATCATTCTTTCTAAAACCTTAACTTTTCAACTATTTTCCATCAGCTGACCTTGAAATACCAAATGAGCTGAATTAGAAGAAATGGTAGTTAAAAGTATACTTCTATATTTAACAAGAGTATCTCTATATATAAAAGTCTAAGTGACCATCTGCCCATTTGTCTATCCAACCAACTGACCGACTGACTGACTGATTGGCCAGTACATATGATGCGTACTGGAATTTAAAAATAAATGTTGACTCACACATGCATGATACATATGAAAATATTTTGTATTTTAATTTTATAATACTATATTATATATACTATTTTGACATACAATTTTTTTGCAGTAATGTAATTACCGCATGAATCTTCTAATTAATTTTCTTTCAATGTGCATGAATCCGTGCACTGGGTCATTAGTATAATATATACTGAAAGTATATAAATTATAATTATTAAAAAGTGAACTGATTAATGTATCTCTCTCTTTTATGGCTTCTCTATCCCACTCCCTCCCTCCTTCTCTCTCAGTATGTATCAGGTATATAAATCAACTTTCACTTGTGAAATACAATAAAGTATAACTTTGCATTGTCTCTCATGCATCATTAAAATGTATTTGGGGTGGGAAATTTAGACTTTCTCTTGTTCCTTAATGAAATTTGAGACTCTGGCTGAGACTACACAATTTTATCACTCCTTGATGTGAAAAGACTTTCAGTCAATTTAAATTATAAACACATTCTCAATTTAGTAATTCAAATTCTACACTCTTAATAAATAATCAAAACTGTGAACTTATTTTAACATTTGGTCCTCTTCCCTCTTCACAGCCAGGGCCATGGTGGGGAAGGTGTTTCCTCTGCTTTTTTCTGCTCAGAATATGTTCTCCCTACTGCTCTGTAACTGCTTGTTTCTCACCTGATCAGATTCAAGCTCAGGGAAACTGAAGTGGAAAGAAGGGTACAGTTTTCCATGGCAGCAGGTATATGTGATTTCCAACTGTCGCTCGAGGTACTTCCAGAATTCCTCAGAGGCCCATCTCATCTGTCTGCTCCTGCATGGATGCTATGCACCTTCTCCCACAGATTTGTATTCTTCCTTCAGCCCCAGTTTTCCCTGCAATCCATGTCCCGCAGAAACTTTTAGGCAATTTTCATGGCCAATCTTTACAATAGCTCTAGGCCTTCTCCTTGGTCCCCAAACATTTTGGATGCCTGAGTTGGAAAGGTTTTCTTCATAATTATCTTCCTTCTGCCCAAGTGCCTCAGGGCAGAGGCCATGTCCTTCAGCCTTCTTATCCCTATGTCCTGTTTAGAGTGAAGTTTAATGTGCTCCTTTAATTACTGGGAATATGTCTCAAGTTTCCTGATGGATCTCTTAGGCGCTCCTGTGAATAAACTTGAGGTAGACAGCAGGGGCATAGGAGTCAGGACGTGAGAGTGACTTCAAAAGAGAAAGCAAACAAAGCAAAACATCCTTCACAAACTTTCCTTTTTATTCTCTGGTTCTGTTTCTACCTTCTGTTTTGGTCAGGAGTCTCGATGAGAAAAGCCTTCATGTCATAAAACCTTCTCAAAAATTGATTTTAAAGTTTTCATTTTGTTCTGTTATATTACTTAAAAGGAACATCTATTGTATTGTGAACTCTGGATATATCATTCTGTTGTATAGCTATGAGCATGTATAGCAGTTACACTAATAAACAAGTTTTGTATGCAGTGCCTATCTTTACTTCCTCAAATATATGCTATGACAATTTCTCCATGGTAATAATGCTTTTTCTTTCATAAAGTTTTAATGACTATGATTATTCCCTTCAATGAATGCAAACTATTTTATATAAAATATTTCCTACTTTGGCTAAACTGCCTATGATTATTCCCCCCCACCCCCCAATTTTTACTACTGTTAACAAAGTACTTCTCAAATAAATTCTTTGGGAAAACATTCATGTTTATTTTGCTAGGATGAATTCTTAGAAAGAATTGCTGAGTCAAATTTATGCACATTTTTAAGAGTTTGGGAACATATTGCCAAATTGTCCTCTGGAAAATTTATCTCAGCAGAAGTGTGTAAAAGTTCCTGTTTAATTTATACTTGGCAATAATTCATATGTAATTTCTTTAATCTTTGTCAGTTGGTGAATAAAAATTAAATCTCACTGAGAATTCATCTTCTATTACCAATGTGTTTAAAACTACACACACACACACACACACACAAATTAAAATACTAGATATTTTTCTTTTATTTTAGAAAGTTGTTCATTTCTTTACCCAGTTTCTATTGGTACAATAATTTATGTATTTGTTTTTAAGTATTAAGGCCATCAAAACTTCCATATCAGTCAGAATTCAGTTGAAAAATAAAAACCACAGTGGCTATTTAAAAAAAAATACATGAAATAGGGTATGAAATTTTTGGAACTTCTGTCCTTCGTTCCTCCCAAATCTTCCCTTTTTAATCAGTCCGTTTTGACCATACCATTTAAGACTGCCACCCCAGAGCTGCTACTTCATATTTCCTTGCTGTATCTTCATTGCCGAGGACATGCCAGGCACTTAGAAGAGTCTTAATACATATTTGTTTAACTACTGAGTTAAAAGGTTATTAATCATAAGTGTGTTTCTAGTTTCTATGTTCTATTCAGCAATTTACTTGTCCAAATTTGTACCAGTGCTATGGTTTATAAGTTATTATATCTCTAAAGAAGGTTTTTAAAGTTTGGAATTTCAAACATCCTTTTTTGAACAAATTCTTATCCTATCTAATACAAGAATAATATGCAAATTGACCATACCTCCGCTACACCACCAGCCACTCAGAGCGGGTATGTAAAGTAACCCATCCAAGATAGCTACAACCACTGAGAGAGCAAGAGGGAGGCTTTGGTTGCCCCTGACAATGGAGAAAACCAAACTTTCTGCACACCCTGGCCGGCTAAGGCCTCCATTTAAGGCAGCAGAGTTTCAATTGATGTGCAAGCAGAAAGCTTGGCTTTGCTCCAGGCTACAAAGTTTCAGTTGAAGAAGATAAATAAATCCCAGATACCAAGGCCTCCACTTGGGTCACCAGGGGGTGTGGCTGGCCTACATACCACCACAGGCCCCTCACCTAGGCCACCCCATGCCCAAGAACACCCACCCTGATCTAGGATACCTTTTAGGGCAAACCAGCTGTCCCCCACCCATGCACCAGGGCTCTATCTTATCTAATAAAAGAGCAATATGTAGATTTACTATCACCCCAACACACAAGATGACTGCCCCAATGTGGTCAAAAGATCCTGCCCCCATGTGGACATAAGACGGCCCCACAAGATGGCCAGCAGGGGAGAGCAGTGGGGAATGACTAGGCTGCCAGAGGAGGAAAGTTGGGGGTAACTGGGGCTGCGGGGAAGGGCAGTTGAGAGGGAGCTAGGCCTGCAGAGGAGGGCAGTTAGGGGTGACCAGGGCCATAGGGTAGGAAGTTAGGGGCAAACAGGCTGGCAGGGGAGTAGTTAGGCATCAATCAGGATGGTAGGGGAGTGGTTAGGTGGTGATCAGCCTGGCAGGCAGAAGCGGTTAGAAGCAATCAGGAAGACAGGCAGGTGAGCAGCTGGGAGACAGCGGTCCTGGATTTTGAGAGATGTTCAACTGCCCATACAGGCCAGATGCTACCTGGATCAGTCCTAAATGGGCAGTCAGACATCCCTCAAGTGGTCCCAGATTGGAGAGGGAGCAGGCTGTGCTGAAGAACATTCCCACCCCATATGCACAATTTTGTGCAATGGGCATCTAGTCCTTATAATAAAAGACTAATATTCAAATTGTCCCTATCTTGGAAGTTCAACCGACTAGGAGTTAGATGTGTGCTGATGATCAGGGTTGGCACGAAACATGGTGAGCAACAGTTGCATAGTGCTGGCTGTGGGTGACAGTGGAGGTGCTGTAGTCCCCAATTTACTCAGAGGAGGGCTGGACCATGGTGGAGGGTGGGCTGGTGAGTGGGTGGTGCCAGCCAAGAAGGGTGCAAGCAGGAGCCCAAATCACCCCACCAGTTGCCCCAGAGATTGGCCTTGATCACTGGCCAGGACTAGGGACCCTATCTGTGCATGAATATGATGCATTAGGCCTCTAGTTTTAGAGTAACTTCAGATTTAAAAAACAATTGTGAAGATAATGCACAGTTTCTAAACATGTTACTTCCAATGAATCTACTATTAACATCTTATTTTAGTAAGTTAACTTTCTCAGAGTTAATAAATCAATAGTTAAACATTATTATTTACTACAGACCATAATTTAATATTTTTAGTCTTTACTAATGTCTAATTTTTGTGATCCTTCCAGGATACCACATTGCATTTAGTCACATTATCTTTTTATTCTTTTTAGGATTTTCTTGGCCATAAAAGTCACTCACTTTGTTTTTTTCTTTTTTCTTTTCTTTTCTTTTTTTTTATGACAGCAATTAACTGATTGTTTATGTACCCTCAAAATTCAAATGTTTAAACCCAACCCCCTCAATATGTCAGTAGGCGGGGCCTTTGGGAGGTGATTAGGTCATGTAGAGCCTATCATGAATGGGATTAGTGTCCTTTAAATAGAGACCCAAGAGCTTTTTTACCCTTTCTACCATCTGAGGACACAGTGAGAAAACAGCAGTCTATGATCCAGGAAGTAGCTCCCTACTGAACCTGATCTGCTGGAGTCTTGATCTTAGATTTCCCAGCCCACACAGATGTGAGGAATTTCTGTTGCTTTTAAGCCACCCAGTTTTAGTACTTTGTTATACCAGCCAGCAGGGTCTAAGCAATGAACTTGGTAGGAGTAATGATCACATATTTTATTGATTTCTTCTCTATTAGAATTTTTATTTTTTTTCCTTTTTATTGAATTTATTGGGGTGACACTTGTTAAAATTATATAGGTTTTAGGTTCTCAATTCCAGAAAAAAACCCACTTCAACTAAGTGATCAAGTTGAACATCAACAGTGTTAAGTCATGATAATATGAACCCTTAATTTGTGGAAATGCAAGCATAGTAGAGCAATAACATTAAAAAAAATTAAGCCTATACCTAGACTATTTGTCAAAGAAAATGGACTTTTATGAGTTAATCTCTGAGGAATAGGTCAAGCAATTATATACAACATTATATTTTATTGACTTCCTTTCTATTTGAAATGTTCTGATGTTTTTCTCATGATTAGACTTATTATGAGTTTTTGAGAGAAATGTCATAGATAAAAAGGGCCCTTCTCATCACATATCAAAAGCACATACCATCATCAGTTTGATTTAATACCGCTGATGTTAGTCTTGATCATGTGGCTGAGGTAGTGTTTTTCAGGTTTCTCCAATGTAAAGTTATGCTTTTTCTCCTCTTTCCATACTATGTTCTTTGGAAGAAATTCACTACCCTATCTAATAAAGGGGGAATATGCTAATTGACCCTCATGCTATCACAAAGATGGAGGCTCCCACAGCCAATAAGGAGGGAATATGCTAATTGACTGGCCTGACCACAGAGATAGATGTGCCCACAGCCACAAGATGGCGGCACCCAGTCCCCTTAGCCCCGCCAGAGCAGCAGACACATGGCATGACCTGTCTGCCTCTGGAGTCCCCCAGTTCTCTCCACCACCCAGTTACCCAGGGCCACCTGAGTCTCAGGTAACGGGTGCCAGCCAAGGCTTATGCTTCTGGCAGTGGCAGCAACAGAGGTGTGATCGGGTGTCACCTTCCCTCAATTGCCAGGTCACCTTCCACCCCTGAAGGCTCCCAATTGTGAGAGGGGGAAGGCCAGGCTGAGGGAACCCTGCCTCCAGTGCATGAATTTTCATTCACCAGGCCTGTAGGTAACACATAAAAGGAAGAGGGAATGTTCCACTTAGTAGATAGTGAAGTATATACATGAATTGGTTGGAATTCTGCTGTATAGGTGAATTTGCCTGGTCTCTCCTCTTTATTGATTGATTGATTAGTTGATTGAATCATTTATTTAAATAAATATAAATGGATGCATATTTATTTTATTCTACTTTATTTTGTTCAAACTGTTATATCTTTGGCCATTGTGGGCTCTTTCCATTGGATTTTGCATTCCTTTGACATACCACATTAATGTATTTCAAAAATTTTTTAATAATACCTTATTATCTGGGAATGAAAGGTGCTCTAGGCTCAATTTGTATGTCTCCATCCCTAGTCCTGAAACAGCCCTTTATTCAAGGGTACTCTTTTTCCTTTAATCAGATAATTGTTTTAAACAAATATACGGGCAATAGGTGCCAAATATCCTTTCTCTTTCTTCCTTCCTTTCTTTTTTTTCTTCATTCATTCAGTCATCAATTATTTCATTTTTAGATTTGCCTATTTATCTCAGATGTATGTCAACATTAATATTTCTAATTTCAAAAATATCTTAATATTTTATGACAATTATATGTAACATGCATATATTAATTTGAGTAAATGTATTTCCAACCTTGAGTAAACTTCTCCAGGACAAAGATTTGTTTTTAGTTCACCAAATTTTATTCGCTGTTCTTCAAACATTTTTCAGAGTAAATCATATATTTACTCTGAATTTTCCTTAGGTTTGCAATTATTTAAAAAAATGTCTTCCATAATGAATGTGTTATTTTGTTTCATTTACATAACTGGTAATTGGTGTTACATTTATTTCAGAAACCAAATTTTATCAAACATATATATATATATATACCTTTTCATGTTATTATTTGAATAAATTATCCTAATGTTGTAAATTACTTATCATTTTAATCTTCCACTTTCTAATATTTACTGTCATCATTTTCTTATGAGAACTTCAATAGATATTAAATATAATGGTCTTTTAAAAGTCTGAGTTTCAATTTTATTAAAAAGAAGATACAAAAAAGAAAGCATACTGCAATTCAGTAATAGAATCTTGCCAGTCTAGGGTGAAACTTTAGGAGTTGTGCAATAATGTGTACTTTAGATACAATTCTGATAATATGTTGGCAATCTTAAGAAATCACCTCAAACAGATGTCAAAATGTTGAAGGCAAATTGATAGCACAAAAACTTTATTGCAGTCCTTATAATTTTAAAAATACATCAGTAAGTTTATAATATAACTACCAAATTCTAACATGTAAAAATAACTATGTATAATAATTAGGCTTATAATTTTCTGTTCAATAGTTAAGAGTGCCTATTCTTTCAAATGTAAATTGGGTAAAATAGTTATAAAGCTAATATAAGGCATCACGTGTTTACACACATTTAAAAATGGAATATTATTATTTCTGATGTATTTTTCACCTTAAAGATGTAGATAAATGCACAGCTGCTTAAAAATGAATTAAAAATATTATTTTCTTTAAATGTTAGTAGATAGATTTCTTCTAAGTAAATTATTAAATATTTTGTTTTTGTATAAAATGTTGGTTTGTATTTTTTGTTTCTTTTTTTAAAATGAGGAAAGCTAACAGAAAGATGCTAGATATTATTATGAAAGATGTCCATTTTTTTTTCAGAGAATTTTAGTTTCTAATGGGTTCACATGATGAAAATTATTGTATGAAGGATATACACTAGAATGAAAGCCACTAGTTATCAATGACTTGGTCATTATAATATTGAATGATTAAGCTTGGTTTGCAATTACCAACTGAAAGAAGAATTAACAAATAAGAAATAAGATTAGCTGAGAGAAAAAAAAAATGGCAGCGGACTAGACAGACTTTTCCTGAGCCTTTTCCCAGAACAGACAGAGGGCACAGCTGAGGGTTGCATGGGGAGTGTTTGTTGGCAAGTTGAGCAACAGCTAAACTTTAGGAGAAGGTGGGAGACTACTGGATGGGGCTCTTCTGACCAGGCAGCCCCTGGGTCTTTACCAGAGCCACCAGCATGGATGCGGAGACCATGCCATCTTGAAGGGGAGGGTGGATGTTATCAGAAGCCTGTAAATCTACAACAAAGGCACCTACCAAAGAGATGTGAACTCCAGAACACTGGTTCCCAATTGGAGCAGGCATGCAAATTCAGAGGAGTGCTACACTCCACCACGGAAAGATCAGATTTCACCTAGGATGAGGAGAAAGAGAACTACATAACCAGACACTCAGAGAAGAGAGATCATGGGGAGACAAAAAAACAACCCACATATGAATGAAAAACAGGAATCACCAGAAAATGAAGTAAGTGAAATGGAGGCAATCAACTTGTCAGAGAAAGAATTCAGAGAAATGGTCATAAAGTGGCTGAAAAGAATGGAAGACAGATTTGACAATATGAGTAAGAACCAAGAGGAAATTAAGAAGAACCAAGAACAAATGAAAAATGACATCATTGCTATAAAGAACTCAATAGAAAGCATCAAGAGTAAACTAGAAGCAGCAAAGGATCACATCAGTGATCCAGAAGACAAGGTAGGAAAAAATACTCAAGTACAGCAGTTTCTAGGAAAAAAAAAAGCAAGAGGAGAGCCTAAGGGAACTTTGGACAACATGAAACAAAATGACATCAGCATAATAGAAATTATAAAAGGAGAGAAAACTGAGCAAGGAATAGAAAATCTAAAGAAATAATGACAGAAAAGTTCCCTAATATAGGGAAAAAAAAAACACACACAAATCCAAGGAGCTCACAGAGTCCCAAGCAAAATGAAATCTGAAAAACTGACACCAAGGCACATTATAATTAAATTGGCAAACACCAATGACAAAGTAAGAATCTTAAAAGTGTCCTGAGAGAGACAGAAAGTTACCTACAAAGGAATCCCCATTAGACTAGTGATTGATTTCTCAACAGAAACTCATCAGGTCAGAAGAGAATGGAATGAAATATACAAAGTCATGCAAAGGAAGGGTCTGAATCCAAGAACACTGTAGCCAGTGAGGCTAACAATCAAAATTGAAGTTGAAATCAGGAGTCTCACAGACAAAAAAGGACTAAGGGAATTTATTATCACCAAACCAGCAATGCAAGAAATGCTAGCAGGTCTGCTGTAAAAAAAAAAAAAGAAAAAGAAAGAATGAAAGAAAAAGAAAAAGAAATAGGAAATGAAGAAGGAACACAGGGTTAAAGAATAAAAATGGGAACAAATAAGTACCTATCAATAAAAACTTTACATGTAAATGGATTAAATGTCCCAATTAAAAAACATAGGGTAATGGATTGGATAAGAAAACATGAATCATATATCTGCTGTCTAAAGAATCCCATCTCAGCTGAAACCAGTTTGGCTCAGTGGATAGAGTGTTTCCTGTGGACTGAAGGGTTCTAGGTTTGATTTCGGTCAAGGGCATGTATCTTGGTTGTGGGCACATCCCCAATGGGGCACTTGCAGGAGGTGGCTGATCAATGTCTTTGTCTTATCAAGCTTTCTAACTCTCTATCCCTCTCCCTTTGTCTCTGTGGAAAAAAATCAATAAAATATATTAAAAAACAAAAACAAAAACAAAAAAAGCATCCCACCTCAGAAAAAAAGACTCACACAGATTGAAGGTGAATGGATGGAAAAGATTTCTCAGTCAAATGGAAATGAAAAAAAGACCTGGTAAAGCAATACTTATATCTGACAAATTAGATCAAAAAGTGAAGGACATAACAAGAGATAAGTAAGGCCACTTTATAATACTAAAGGGAACAATCCAACACAAAGAAATAACTCTTGTAAACATATACACACCCGTTACAGGAGCACCCAAATACATTAAAAAAAATCAGTAAAGAAACATCATTCCTAAATGACTCACTAGACCAGATGGAATTAATTGACATCTTCAGAACATTTCACCCCAAAGCCACAGAATATACATTCTTCGCAAGTGCACATGGGTCATTTTCACAGACAGATCATATGTTGTTGGGTCATAGATAAAGTCTCTTAAAATTCAAGAAGATAGAAATCATATCAAGCATCTTCTCAGATCACAATGGCATAAAACTGGAAATAAACTACGATAAAAAGAATTCAAAGAAATCAAAAACATGGAGACTAAACAGCATTCTTTTAAACAATTACTGGGGTATCAGAGATATCAAAGAAGAAATAAAAAAACATCATGACAACAAATAGCAATGAAAACACAACAACCCAAAATCTATGGGACATAGTGAAAGCAGTCTTGAGAGGGAAGTTAATAGCTCTATGAGACTGCTGCAAAAAAACAAAACAAAACAAACAAAAAAAAAAACAAGAAACAATGGTAATAAATTATACCTAACCCTACAACTCAAAGAGTTAGAAAGAGCAACACGAAAAGCCCAGTGTAAGCAGAAGGAAGGAAAAAATAAAGATCAGGGCAGAGATAAATGACATAGAGACCAAAGAAACAATACAAAAATCAGCTAAATCAAGAGCTGGTTCTTTGAAAGTATAAACAAGATTGATGAATCTCTAGTCAGGCTCACCAAAAAGCAAAAAGACTGGATCCAAATAAGCAAAAATAGAAATGAAAGAGGAGAAATAACAACAGACCCCACCGAAATACAAAGCATTGTTAAAAAATACTATGAGCAACTCTAATCCAACAAACTGGACAACCTGGATGAAATAGACATATTTCTAGAAAAATATAACCTTCCAAAATTTAATCAGAAGAATCTAAACATCTCAATAGGCCAATAACTATGGGAGAAATGGAGACAGTTATTAAAAAGCTTCCAGCAAACAAAAGCCTGGGGCCAGAAGACTTCACAGGGGAGTTTTACTAAACATACAGGGAAGATTCAAAACCTATCTTCAGACTATTCCAAAAAATTCAAGATGAAAGAATACTTCCAAGCTCCTTCTATGAAGCCAGCATCACTGTAATACTAAAAACAGATAAAGACAACACAATGAAAGAGAATTATAGGCCAATATCTCTCATGAACATAGATGCCAAAATCCTCAACAAAATTCTAGCAAATCGGATCCAGCAGCACATCAGAAAAATCATACACCATGACCAAGTAGGATTCATCCCAGGAATGCAAGGATGGTACAATATCCACAAATCAATAAATGTGACACATCACATACAAAAATTGAGAGATAAAAATCACATAATCATATAAATTGATACAGAAAAAGCATTTGAAAAAATCCAAAATCCTTTCTTGATAAAAACTCTCAATAAGGTGGGAATAGAGGAATCATACCTCAACATAATAAAAGAAACAAGACAGGGATGCCTACTCTCACCACTCCTGTTTGATATAGTACGGGAAGTATTAATCATTGCAATTAGACAAGAAGAAGAAATAAAAGGCATCCAAATTGTAAAAGAAGTAAAGCTGTCCTTATTTGCAGATGACATGATACTGTACATAAAAAAAAACCCAAAAGACTCCATCAAAAAAACTAATAGACTTAATAAATGAATTTGGCAATGTAGCAGGATACAAAATTAACATCAAGAAATCTATAGCATTTCTATACATCAATAGTGATCTTACAGAAAGAGAGACTAAAAAAGGAATTCCATTTACCATCACATCAAAAAAAATTAAGATACCTAGGAATAAACTTAACTAAGGAGGTAAAAGAGCTATTAGTGGAAAACTACAGGACACTGAAAAAAGAGATACAGGAAGATGTAAAGAGATGGAAGAACATACCATGTTCATGGATTGGTAGAATCAATATCATTAAAATGTCCATACTACCCAAAGCAATCTATACATTCAATGCACTCCCCATTAAAATTCGAATGGCATATTTCACAAACCTAGAAAGAACTCTCCAAAGATTCATCTTGAACAAACAAACAAAAACAAAGACTCCAAATAACCACAGCAATTCTGAGGAAGAAGAATAAAATAGGTGGGATCTCAATACCAAATTTCAAGCTGTATTACAAAGCCACTGTTCTTATAACAGCCTGGTACTGTCACAAGAACAGACATATAAACCAATGAAATAGAATAGAGAATCCAGATATTGACCCAAACCATTATGCTCAAGTAATATTTGACAAAGGAGACAAAAACATACAGTGGAGTCAAGACAGTCTCTTCAGTAAATAGTATTGGGAAAATTGGACAGAGACATGCAAAAAAAAAAAATGAAACTAGACCACCAACTTACACCATACACAAAAATAAACTCAAAATGAATGAAGGACTTAAACATAAGATGGGAAACCATAAAAATACGAGAGGAATCCACACTCAGCAAAATCTCAGACATATTCCAAAGGAACTTCTTCACTGATACTGCTCATAGGGCAATGGAAGCTAAAGAAAAAATAAACAAATGGGACTATATCAAAATAAAAGGCTTTGCACAGCAAAGGAAACTATAAACAAAACAACAAGCCAACTGTATAGGAGAACATATTTGCAAATGTTATCACTGATAAAGGTTTAATCTCCAACATCTACAGGCAACTTATACAACTTAATAAAACGAAGATAAATGATCCAATAAAAAAAAAAATGGGCAATGGACCTAAATATAATCTTTTTGAAAGAAGACAGAAGGAAAGCCAAGAGATACATGAAAACATGCCCAAAGTCACTAATTATTCAAGAGATTCAAATCAAAATGACAATGTGATATCATCTCACACCTGTCAGAATGGCAATCATCAACAAATCAACAAAGGACAAGTGTTGGTGAAGATGCAGAGAACAAGGACCCCTCGTGCAATACTGGTGGGAATGCAGACTGGTGCAGCCACTGTGGAGAATGTATGGAGTTTCCTCAAAAAACTAAAAATGGAAGTCCCATTTGACCTAGTAATCCCACTCCTAGGAATATATCCTAAGAAACTAGAAATACCAATCAGAAAGTATATAAGTACTCTTACGTTCATAGCAGTACAATTTTTAATAGCTAATATTTGAAAACAGCCTAGATGCTCATCTGCAGATGACTGGATCAGAAAATTATGGTACTTTTATACAATGGAATACTATGCTGCCATAAAAACGAAGAAATACCATTTGCAGCAACCTGCATGAACTGGCAAGCATTATGCTAAGTGAAATAAGCCAGTCAATGAAAGAAAAATACCACATGATCTCATTAATTTATGGATAATAAAGAACATTATAAACTGACTAGAGGCCCAGTATACGAAATATGTGCACAGGGGTGGGAGGTGTCCCTCAGCTCAGCCTACATTCTCTCCAATATGAGACCCTTTGCAGGATATCCGACTGCCCTTTTACGCCTGATCCTATTTAGATCAGGCGTAAAAGGGCAGTCAGACATCCCGCTCACAATCCAGAACTGCTGGCTCCCAACTGCTTGCCTGCCTGCTTTCCTGATTGCCCCTAATCACATATGCCTGCCAGCCTGATCAATCCCTAACCCCTCCTCTGCCTGCTTGATTGATTCCTAACTGCTCCCCTGTCAGCCTGTTTGCCCCTAATTGCTTTCCCCTTCAGGCCTGGTTTCCCCATTTTCTCTACTCTGTAGGCCTGCATCCCTCCCAACTGTTCTTTCCTGCAGGCCAGATCACCCCCAACTTCCCTCCTCTGCCAACCTGGTCATCCCTAACTGCCCTTCCCTGCTGGGCTAATCACCCACAACTACCTTCCCTGCTGGCCTGATCACCCACAAATGCCCTTCCTTACAGTCCATCTTGTTTGTGGTCATCTTGTGTCCACAAAGGAGTATGATCTTTGATCACATGGGGACAGCCATCTTGTGTGTTGGAGTGATGGTCAATCTGCATATTACTCTTTTATTAGAGTGGATAGAGGCCTGGTGCATGGGTGGGGGGCAGCTGGTTTGCCCTGAAGGGAGTCCCGGATCAGGGTGGGGGTTTCTTTGGGGTTTGGTGTGGCCTGGGCAAGGGGCCAGTGACTCAGGCGGAGGTCCTGGGATAGGGAATTTATTTATCTTCTACAATTGAAACTTTGTAGCCTGGAGTGGAGCCAAGCCTCTGCTCACTCAA
Source organism: Lasiurus borealis (assembly GCA_004026805.1). NCBI lineage: Eukaryota > Metazoa > Chordata > Mammalia > Chiroptera > Vespertilionidae > Lasiurus > Lasiurus borealis. The sequence goes on along the minus strand of PVJN01004371.1, from coordinate 63,058 downwards.
TGGCCGCAGCCATTTCTCTGGGGATTTATTTAACTTCCATAATTGAAACTTTGTAACATTGAGTGGAGGCCTGGATCAGCCAGGATGTGTAGAAAGCTTGGCTTCCTCCATTGCTGGGAAACCCAAGCCTCACTCCTGCTTGTTCTGTGGCCACAGTCATGTTGGTTGGATTTAATTTGCATATTTGGTCCTGATTGGATGTTGGGTGTCGCTTGTGGTATTGCAGAGGTACCACCAATTTGCATATTGCTCTTTTATTAGATAGAAAGAACAAAAAGATAGATACAGAAGCAGTGAAGCATCAAACACAGTCAAATTACAGCAGGAAGGTTATGGAGAAGTGGGGTAGATAAGAGATGAACCAAAGGATTTGTACACATGCACATAAGCATAACCAAAGGATGCAAGACACTAGGGGGCAAGGGCATGTATAGGAGTGGGGTGGAGGGGCAATGGAAAGATATGTACACATGTAATACATTAATTAAACAAGAAAATAAGATTAGTTTATACTTGATGGAAATGTTGGATCATAGAAAGAAGAATCTGAACTAGAGATAGAAAGTTGGCTGGATATTTTTGTGAGTTGTTAATTTTTTTTTTTTGGACAAACAGACACATATCAAATATAAGTAATTATATTCTTCATATCTATGAATAAATTTTTAAAGCTCATCTATTCTTAAAACAAATATCACTTTAAAGATTATTTAGATCTTTATTATATAGATTTATAATATTCATACTAAAATGTAGGTAATCAGAATATTCTTAAAGTTTGCCCATTTTCCACATTTTTCAAAAGTTTTAAACTCATTCCCATGTTAACAATTCCCCATCAGCATGAGGATTATAGGGAGTGAAGTCATATGGAAGGTGAGGTTTATTTCTTCATGGACACAGTAGCTCTATTTGTCATTCCAGCCTCCAGAAATTATTCAAAGGCATTTTTGTCTGAAGCTAGTGTGCCATTGGGGAATTTGTGCAGGTTGCCTTAATCTCTCCAGGTAATGGAGTGAAGATGTGAGTAATGAAAGAAGTATGCTCAAATCCAGGTATTGGCAAACTTTTCTGTAAAGGGACATAATGTAAATATTTTAGACTTTGTGGGCTATACAGTCTTTGTCACGACTACTCAACACTACCATTATAGCATGAAAGAAACCATAGACAATACATCAGTGAGTGAATGTAGTTATTCTTCAATAAAACATTCTTATACTCTGAAATTTGAATTTCACATAATTCTCATGTGTCATGAAATATTCTGTGTTTTTGAGGTTTTTTTTAAACCTTTTAAAAATTTAAAAATCATTTTTGCTTACAGGCTACACATAAACATGAGGCAGATTAGATTTTTTTCTTAGCCCTTTCTTTTCATTGACAATTGTTTGCTGACCCTTAATATAAACACTTAAATCATGCTTCTCAGGGCAAAATTCACCCAATAGTTGAGCAACTAATGGTTATAGACAATCATGTCTTTCAATTGATACTATAAATCTGGATTTTCTAAATTATTTTTGCTTTCTCTTGTAAATATTATTTCTAGGCTCTATGTGGATTAGACCAAAGCAATAGAGGGATTATTTCCACAACGTCTTCACAAAATGTATATTCTACCTTTATTTTAGTGAAGAAAGAGGTCCTTTCATGTTACAGGAATATCTCTTTCTTTTTCTTATTCTATGGATTGATTTTCTGCCTTGGAAAATATTTCTATAAGCAGATGAAGTAAATATATATTTCATAAAAAAGAAAGGTCTGATATAGTACAAAGTGACCCTAACACATCCTCCCCTCTCTCTATGGTAGTCATATGTCATTAAAGCTTTACCTATGCAGTATCATGGGGTAAGCTGGAAAAGACTACTTCTAGGAAGTTAGGAGCTACATGAAAATATCAGGCCACATCAACTTTGAGCTGGGTGTGAATATCTACACTAATAAAAGAGAAACATGCAAATTACCATCACTCCACTATGCCCAACAGCCAATCAGAGTGAGTATGCAAATTAACCTAAAAAGTTGGTGGCAGCCCCACCCTCCAGCAGCTCTGGTCCTGTGGGAGTTGGAGAAATTGGGGACCAGCGCCTGAGGCTGGCTGTAGCCCAGGAAACAAGAAGCCACCTGCCCCATGATCCTAGGCCACAGCCGGCCGGAGAAATTGCCCACACTGCATCCCAGGGAAGATGAAGAGCTGCAGCATCTGGGCTGGCTACAGCCTGAGAGAAGCTGCCCACCTGCGGTCCTGGACACTAGCACTTGTGGCTGCCATCCAGGCAAAGCCACCTGTCCACCATCCCCTGTGGATGCAGCCGGCCTGGGCACCTATGTCTGACCAACAGGAGGGAAGCCTTGATTCTGGGTGCCTTTGGTCGGTTGGAGGAGAGAATCCTGGATCTTGCATGTGGGGCTGAGGCAGAGGTGATTAGGGACAACCAAGCCAGCAGGGGAGCAGTTAGGGACAATCAGGCTGGCAGGCAGAAGTTAGGGGCAATCAGGCAGGCAGGCAAATGGTTAGGAGACAGTAGTTCTGGATTGTAAGATGGATGTCTGACTTCAGTTATCCCCTGAGAGGTCCCAGATTAGAAAAGGTGCAGGCTGGGCTGAGGAACACCCTCCTTCCTTCCCTCTTCCCCCAATTCACAAATTTCGTGTACTGGGACACTAGTGATATATAAAGAGGCCAGGGAGTTATATTTTATTTAACAAAACTTTTGTACATCAATCCCTAAAGATGACTCTACATGTACACAATCTTCTATATAAAGTAGAATATTTATATTTAGGATAAAATGAAATACTGATGTTCAGTCTTCCCTTTTGGCCTTTAATTTAAGAAATGCGTGTTTTGAAACTAAAGCCTAAAAAGAATAAATGAGTTATTTTTTAAAAAGTATTTTTATTTATTTCAGAGAGGAAGGGAGAACAAGAGAAAGATAGAAACATCAATGATGAGAGAGAATTATATATTGGCTGCCTCCTGCATGCTCTACACTGGGGATGGAGCCTGCAACCTGAGCATGTGCCCTGACCAGGAATTGGACCAGGACTTCCTGGTTCATATGTCGATGCCTAACCACTGAGGCACTCTTGAGGTATGAGTTGCTTATTTCAGCAGGAGGAAAAGCAAAATGATAGGCAGAGACATAAAATTTATTGTGAATAATTTGAGAAGTATTATAAGCATTCTAATGTATTGATCCAAAGCACTAATAAGACTTTAGAGCAAATAAAATTTTCTTATTGAAGTAACAATCTATAAATTTTAAAATGTAAATTTTTTATTTAGATGGCCATTATAAGGGAGAAAAGATTTAGGTACTGTTAAGAAATTATGTATTTATGTTTATTCTATCTCAGATTTACAGCATGAAATGTACATCCTGAATGTTCAGGTATAACATTTTCAGCCTCAGTCAAATAAAATATGAACTATTTCGCATTGGTTGAAGAATTATTTTTCATATTTGATATAGTTTTGATTTGTTTAACATATGCCTGGGGCTTATGTTGAGTAATTTCAATTTTTTAAAAATAATATATATTTTACACCGTATATACAGACACATTGAGTACAATTGAAAACATGTTTAAAATGTACAGTGCCATGCAAAATCTATGACTTAATATAATGGACCTGAAAATAGTAATTACATAGTTATCTCGCAAGCTGGTCAGCAAAGGTAAGATAAATATATCTATTAAAATGTTTTAATTAGTGCTTATTCTTCACCCAAAATTGTGATTGGATAAAGTCCAAAATGGCTTTCTTTGTCTTCCTCATATTTATCAAAGCTGAAGGAGAATAAAAGAGCAAAAAAAATGACTTGTCATAAATAGAAAATCTTAAAGTTAACTGTTTTTGTCACATTGAGGTTTTTTTAAGACCTCACATTTGGCTACAGAAAAGCAAGGTGGTTTCCATCTTTTCAAGACACAATGCAGTACGTTGTTCATTGGGCTGGCTGCCCTGCCAAAATTCCTTGGCAAAGGGAAGCCTCTGGCCAGCTAACTGTGATATAATAAATGATCTGACCAGATTGTCAATGAATTGAGATCTGAAGTTAGAGGCGCTTTGGGGATGGAGAAATTAGTTATTTCTCTTCAACTATTGCCCTTAAAAATATGAAAGCTCTGAAAAGTGTACCACAAATCTCTGGAGAATTATACGATAGCAAGTAGTGGTGTGTTTCTCATTTGTCTAATGTTATGAATCATTTATTTATTTACAAGGGGATTTTCATTATTAAACATTTATTACGTCTGATTTTAAACATAACACGTGTTTATTTGGATAATATGGCAAAGTTTAAAGAAAAGAATTAAAGCTACTCATAATTTCATTACCTATACATAGTCATTGCTAAAATTTTGATACATTAAATTGTTTTTTCTTTGCAGTTGTAGATTATATTATATGAGATGTGTTTTACTTTGTATTCTGCCTTTAATAGCTTCTTATTATAGCAAAAGCAATTTACCATCATAAACATTCTTGCAAACACTACATTGTTATCTATATATAAAAGCCTGATATGCAAATTGTCCCTTTGGGGATTCAATTGTTTGCTATGAGATATGTTGACCACTGAGGGCAACATGAAATGAAAGAAGGCTCTGGCCTGGCAGCCAGAAGAACCTGATTGGCCTTGATTGCCAGCCAGGCTTAGAAATCTTACCTGTGCACAAATTTGTGCACCTGGCCTCTAGTTAAATATAACAACAAATAGTTGTTCAGTTAATGTATCTATACACCAATATATTTGAAATTTTAATATAAGTTGTTTTAATATCTAGATTTAATCAAATCATTTCTGCAATCTTTCACATTTATAATAAAAAATAACATGAATTGTAATTTTTACATATATATATATTAAGTTGTTGCCATCTTTTAATTTTTATAGTTGCTGCCCTGGTAAATTTATTTATAAAAAATATAGTTCTATGTTAGGAATAACTATTAAAAAAAATGATACTCTTCACAGAGAATCTGCATAAGACCTTGACCAACGGGTGAGGTATCAATGCTCTGTATATCTAGTTTGTGTGGGTATCCCCTGCCTTAGCCTCTTTATTTCATACACTCTCTTCATTAGAATGTTCTTAAATTCTGTTCTATCAACAGTAACAACATTTATTTAGATAAATTAATTTGGGTAAGTGACTAGTAATTTATGGATGTTTTTCTGTAAAGATGTGCTAAGAGCTAACCACTCCTTCCTATATTCATCCCATACTTTGTTCAATCATATATTTTATGCTTTGAATTCCATCTCCTGGCTCTCAGTTTCCCACAATTTTCAACCATTTCTATTAAACTCTAATCTACATATGAAGTCATTCAACATAATTTAATAAATAATTAACAAGTGCCTTCGAGCATTGTAGACAGTGGGGATACAGAACACATGAAATCAAAACCTTTCCATAGTGGAGCTATTAACACTTGTGTTGGAGGGGGAGGGGAAGACATTGGAATTTTTTTTTTTAAGTTAACTAGGAAATATCAGATAAAGGCAAGTGCTGTACTGCTAATTAAAATGCGAATTGATAAATTTGATATGGTGACTACTTAAGATTGTATGTGTAGAGAAGGCAACAATGAAGAGATATCAATATCACAAATGTGTCAGCCTTGTGAACACCAGGATTACAAAACAGATAAAATAGCTACAGCAGATATTTTAAAATAGGGACTAGCTTGTTAGTTTAAAGAATGTAAAGAAGGTCCATATGACTAGAGCTTAGTAAATGAGAGAGCAAATATGGAAAATAGAATATAGAGGAAAAAGGGGGATCAGATAAGATAAAAAATATGTAAACTAGGATGAGAATTCAGATTTCATTCTAATCATAAAAAAATCCATTAGAAAGTTTTAAAGAAATCAACCATATGATATGAGAGCTAGCAATACAATTATGCTTTCTTCATTATGGATGGTTTATAGCAGGGGTGAAGAACCTTTATTCTGCCAAGAGCCATTGGATATTTATGACATCATTCACAAGCCATACAAAATTATCAGCTTAAACATTAGCCTGCTATATTTGGACAAACATTTGATTAACTCACCCCTAATGCCTTAGCAGGACCAGAACAAATAATATAGCCCACAGGCTAGACGTTTCCCACCCCTGGCTTATTGGGACTGAAGAGTAGAGATGGGGAGACATTTACTAGTTGTAGTAGACAAGACAACAAGCACAAAAAATTATTATTTGGATTTGGTTTGCAACAGTGGAAATAACAACTATAAGACATATTTTTTAAGATACAAGATGAGCCTAGGATGAAAAAAATTTTTGACAAGAAATATTGCCAATTTGTATGCTTTGTGCTGGAATGGGAAAGATTGAAAGTAGAGCAAATTTGGGGACGTTAAATCAAGAATATATTTTGGACATACTTACCTCTAGAATCTAGAGTCTAGATGCAAATATAATATCTAGTTGGAGATTTTAATGAGACAGTTTAATATATGACTCTGGAAAATTTAGAACAGTTAAGAGCAGGGAATAGTTGATATAAGCTATAGGAGTTATCTGCCTATAAATGACATCCAAATTCATGAAGTAAAATACTAGTATGTTATCTCTTGCAACCACACCTAGTTTGCAGTATTCCTCTAAACCACTGGGCTTGGTGAGCTCAGTATTCACAGAGGCAACACATCCAACTCCTTATCTTCACAAATACTTGGCCTCTTCAATATCAGTTATCTTCACTTTATTCTATTTTGTCACTTATTACCACAGCTTCATCCTGGACTGTGAGCTAGGCATGACTCATTGCCTCAAAACATTCATGACCTTCCTTCATACTTATTGAGAACCCAACCCAATCCCAAATCTATTCTCTGTGCTCCTATGAAATAGAAGCTAAAATATTATTGCCATAAAGACACTTGGATTTTAAAAGTTGTTCCCCTCTCCCATGTTTCAGGGATTTTTTAAATGTAGAATTTAGAATGAATGTGGATAGAAACAATAAACTTTATATAAAATGGTATAAATTAAAACTTTAAAAATTAATTATTATAACCTTAGATGGAGAAGCCTGTTGGAATTGGTTAACAGCCCATTGACATCATGTTGGACATTCTGGTAATTCTCTTGGACTTTACTCATGTCTATGAAGAGTAATTCCATTTCTAGTTTTGTATTAACTTTCGAGGTAGGCCAAAAATGGGGAAGAGAAAGATGGTCTACCAGGTATGATTGTCCCTGTGAATCTATTGACTTTCTCTCCCTTTATATGCTGCTTTTTAGAAAATTATTTTTCTTTCACCCTTTCATAGTAGTTCTTGATTTTTTTCTCTCTACCATCAACTTTCTTTTTTTTTTAAATATATTTTATTGATTTTTTACAGAGAGGAAGGTAGAGGGACAGAGAGCTAGAAACATGGATGAGAGAGAGACATTGCTCAGCTGCCCCCCGCACGCCCCCTACAGGGGATGTGCCCGCAAGCAGGGCAACCAGGGTACATGCCCTTGACCGGAATCAAACCTGTAGGCCTACGCTCTCTCCACTGAGCCAAACCAGTCTGGGCTCATCATCTTTCTTCATCATCATTTTTCTACTTTTCCTCTGCTACCATCATTAAAAGCTCAATTTCTCTACTCGCATTTTCTGTTTAGCCTAATGAAAAAAGCCAGTTGTCTAATAAAAATGCCTTCCCATAATCTTGTATATGTCATAACCATAATCACTGTCTCTCTAACACACGTCCCATTGAAATTTCAACCCATCATGTATCTTTATTCCCTCACTATTCCAAATTACTGTTCTTTCAAAGGTCACTAATGACCTCAATAATGTTAAAAAAAAGTCCTTGTGTTTATCACCTTTTGACTAACTCAACCTTGTTAATTAGTGTTTATCCTTACTAGGAGTGGCCATTTAGAGGTGTCTTAAATTTCATATAAATATTATCTCTATTCTCTGAATGTTTCTGCAACTACTTGTTGAGGGCCTTGTTGCATATCCATCTTTGCAAGCCCACCTTTGGCATACCAGTATTCTCCCAAATTTTAAACCGGGTTTATTGGTATTTATTTTCTCTGAGTACTTTCTAAATGTAATCTCATCATTCTCATGATTTCCAAAAATGGTAGATGTCTAAGGACATTTAGATTCTGATATCTTTTCTCACAGCTTATACAGCACATTATTTAAATGTGCCACCACCAATTTTATCATGTCCAAAACTAACCTAAGGTATTTTCATTATTTTCCTCTACATTATCCTGGTCACCTTCACTTCCATACCCCCCTCCAAAAACCCTCCCAAAAAACTGGTACACTTATTGGTTATCTCATTACAGTGCAGCTGACATGGTATGGTATCATCAAGTGAAGTCATATACACTTAAGGATTGAAATCCATTCTAGAAGGCATTAACCCAAATCTAGATGACATAGCTTACAACACAGGAAGCCTATACGGTATAGGCTACTGCTTTTAGGTTTCAAGTCTATACAGTACATTACTGTATAAAACAACATGAGATTAAACACAAGAAAAATTATACAATCAAGAAAAGCAATAAACATGAGATGAATGAGGCTGCTGTCTTTGTAACATGATGCACTTTTTTGCAGCTAACTTTTTTTGCTTGTAAGTAAAAAGAATATACTCTAAAATAATGATAGAAGTATAGTAAAACATAAATCAGTAATATAATTACTTATTATCATTATCAAGTATTACATACTATATATAGTTATATGTGCCATACTTTTATGCGACTGGCAGAACAGTAGATTTGTTTATGTCAGCATCACCACAAACACATAAGAGATGTATTGTGCTATGCCAATAGGAAAGTGAGCATGTAACTAGGGCAACAGAAAATTTTTCAGCTTTTTTAATAATCTTATGGAATTGCTATCAGACTTGTGGTCAGTCATTGACTGAAAGATCATTATGTGACACTGGACTACATTCATTCTAAATATTTCTTAAATATTTATTTTCATTTATGGATACCCTCTTGGCTACTTTAAATCCATTTCACATGACTTACAGACTAGTTCAGTAGCACCTAACAAAGAACATCACCATGCTTAAATCTATCCCTCCCATAGAAATGAAACTATCCACAACATCTACTACTTAAATTCTTTAGATGCACTCCAATTTATAAGATAATCCTTCAGCGTTCCCATTATTCACAGAGAAACTCACAAGAGGTATTTCATGGAAATGAAGAATATCTCTGCTCTAATCCTTATATAAAACCTGATCCTCACGTGACTATACAGTCTCATCTCTCTTTACTTCTTTCCTGACATTTTATGTGTAGGTAAAACCAACATGTGTGGAGCTCCTGGAACACATTGCAATGTATAATTTATGCTTCTCTTCTCACTACTCTCTTTTCTGAGACTATTCTTCCTAGCTAGGTATCTTGATCCATTGAATTACTGCTAATTCTTATAATTTGGTACCAGTTCTTTCAGATTCTTCATGCCCAGCCCTTAATTCTCTCCAAAATTTTAGCTTTCTCCAGTCTATCACTCCCCCCTCCAGAAATATAAAAGTAGTTTTAGTTTCCCCATATGTGATGATAATTTCTACTCATAGACTTCTACCTATGATCTTTCCTCCCAGCTCTCCTTACTTCACATTCATACCTTCCAACAGCTTTCCTCTAGGACAGTGGTCTGCAAACCATGGCTTGCGAGCCACATGTGGCTCTTTGGCCCCTTGAGTGTGGCTCTTCTACAAAATACCACGTGCGGGTGTGGACATACAATGTGATTGAAACTTCGTGGCCCATACGCAGAAGTCAGTTTTCGGCTCAAAATAAATTTCAATTGTACTGTTGAGATTTGTCTCTGTTGACTAATGAGTTTGCCGACCACTGCTCTAGGACATTTACATTTTCACCATAGATATTACATCTTACAGAAGTCTTTCTGAGAATCAGTCTTATTTTGATCTCTTTAATGTGGTCTCATAGCATCATAGCAATATCAAACACACAGAGTATTTAGCATATGCAATATACTCTTCTAAGCGCTTTGCATATATTAAAGTATTTAACCTTCACAATAATGCTGTAGGGGAAGCATGCTTATTTCCCCACTTTAGAAATGAGAAAACGGAGGTTTTGGGATGCTAATTAATTTACCTTATCGTCAACAGTTAGCAAGTAAAATAAACAGAATTTTTGCCCAGGCAAACTGTTTTTGCTCTTATTGTACTATAATTCTTCCATCATACATATAGCATTGCTTACTTGCTATTATTCACCAGAATGTAAACTCTATAAAGACATTCATGACTGAATCTCACCATTTATTCAAAAGCCTTTGAACATATTTGATACTCAAAAAATGTTTTATAAATGAAAAAGAGACATAACTTTGTGTTTTTCTTCTGTGTTCCCATAGCACTCTGGTGGAATATTTATGCTTTTGGCTGAATTCTTGCCATTATTTACTTATAGCTTTTTTGGCCTTATTAAATTTTAAGTCCCTCTAGGACAGAAAACTTTACTTATCCCTCAGTGTATCTCAAGTGAAGCCAGGTGCTCAATAAATGTTTGTTGACTGAACCTGTAAATAATACCAATAGAAGTAATGTATGTAAGATTTTTTTTTGGGGGGGGGTGGATCTCAATATTTCCCTCTACTTGTAGTGTTGTGTGGCCCTATAAAAGTATTTATTGTATAGTACTATGTCAGACATCTATTTTTGAGACCTCTTTTATTTTAGTATAAATGATGATTCTGAAATAAATCTTCACTAGCATCAAAATACTCTTATAAATTTTAATTCTTTTTAAAGATTCATAATTATAGCAAAATACACCTTCATATATCACAAAATGTTCAACATTAAATTGGCACAGAGTTAAAAATTAAGGAGAAGCTATATTTCTTGCCTACAAGAGCAAGGTAATACATAAATTAGCTCTAAAACAAATAAATATCTGTAAACATAAATGATAGAGACATTCAAACCTTCCTATTGACATATTATGATGCACACAGTTGCAAAAATATCTGAAATGAATAGACCCAAGTGGATTTAGTCTGACAAGTTTTCCAAGAGTTGAATCAAGTAGAAACTTAAAAGAGGGTGATGCGGTTCTAGGCATTTAATAAAGGTGCATAACCCAGAAAGGGCAGTGAAAATATGTTCTTTATCACCACATAGAGGATAATTTGAAATATTTTCATTTCTTACAGTATTTATAACAACACATAATTTTGTATATAATAGCTTGACCTGCTACTAAGAGATGAACTCATAAAAGTCCATTTTCTTTGACAAATAGTCTAGGCATGTGCTTAATTTTTATTTTTTATTGTCTCACTGTGATTGTATTTTCATATATCCTTAGCAGAATCCCACATATCTTTCTACCACAGCACCTTGAGATTTCCTCCCTTTTCTTTTATTCCCTTTCTTGTTTTAACAATATTCTTTGCCTTTTTAATTTCACAGAGGACTACCTCAGGTACTCTTAGCAACCACCACATGTATCTCCAGTAAGTTCATCTCACTCAAACAACCACTTTTGGAATTGAGGAAGCAGGGTCCAATGTTTTGCATCAGAAGTATTTTGGCATCTAATATTAAATAAGTATGGATATTTTATAAATGTTAAATATATAAATATAAGGATGTTACTAGTAAACTATAGTTTTACACAATTGAACTAATTTTAAATACTCATCATATAACTTATGTTACATATCAAAAAGGAAGAATGTTAATGAGAAAAGATGAACAAACTATAATTTTCCCTAAAGAAATCCCAATTTCCTACTTGTTTGTGAAGTTTCACTTATATAATTTTCTCATAAAGGTGAAGTGAAATGGTGAAGTGACATTGCTTAATATCAGTTTTTCTAAGTTGGAACATTGATACCACATCTCTAGTGCATGTGTTTCCATATACCAGCCCATAAGAAATAGAAAAAAAATATGACATCTACAGACACAGCTTGTAGTAATAACTAAAGAAGGAGGTCGGGGGGAGTCACCCTGTTTGCTTTCATCCAGCCTTTCTTTACAGATACTGTGCTATAACATCTAACCTGGAATGTGTTCCTTTCCTTTGTCAGAAGAGGACCAAATCTGGACTCATTTTCTGGCACACTGCTTATCAGGAAAAGACAGAATTATTTAAAATCGTCTAAGCATCACTCTTCTCCTTTATGAACTCCCTTTGGTCTATGAAATTCCAGCTGCAACCCACAACTCATAAATTATTTCGTTTATCTTGAATTTCTTATTCTTAGCAATCATGGTTTTGTTTTCTATTCAGAAACTTTACAGCATCTTAGGGAAAAAAAAATATATATATATGCATGCAGCTAGGATTAGGAAAGTGTTTAAAGTGCTTTTTCCATCTGTTACTGGGAAAGAGACATTTGACTGATCAAGCAAAATGTGCAGAATGAGATTTATTTACAGCTTTCTTACTGCACTAGTAGCCCTGCCCATGATGAGATTATGCGGGTTCCCTAGGCCTAGCTGCAATCAGGGCCATGCCCGCTGCCCAGTGTCACTCGTTCACCTCCTTGGCCCCTACCCTATGAACCTCCACGCCAACAGCCCCTGCCCTGCGAGGCTCCTCAGCCTCTGATGCCCATGCCCCGTGACCTCTTCTGCTTCAGCAGCCCGGCACCGTCTCTGCCACCCCGTGACACGCCTCCACCTCAGCAGCCCCTCCAAGCTCCACGCTTACAGCTCCTACCCCACCCCTCTGCCTCGCCTCTGCCTCCCCTGTCCCATCTCGCTCCTCTGCCTCACCGACCCGTGACTCTCCACCTCCTCACCACAAGGATCATCAGCCTCCACAGGCCCGCCCACCACACGTGAGAGCCAAATTGGTGTTTTGGGCCTTTGGGCCCACAGCTCCCTCCTCCCCGCTGCTGCTGCCATGGGCAGCCAGGGGCCCATAGCTCCAGCTCCCTCAGTTCCCTAGCCTGTAGCCTGGTGTCCAGTGGAGCCTCCAGTAACTGGCCATTATGGACCCAGGGTTTTTATATATTAGGATTAGTTAATATGAGAGGAAAAAATAAATAAATATTGCCCTTTTGTGTAAATAATAGGTATTTAAAAAGCTAATATTTATTAAATGTGCCAGATGTTGTTTTCATTAGAGATTTTGTCCTCTCTCTTATTTGTGACAGATTCTCTATCAAGTTGGCATCACCCTCATCTCTGCCTAGCCAATAAAGAAACTGTGGGTCTGTAAGGTTAAGATGCTTTCTCAGTAACCGTTAGCTATTGAGCAGGAGGACTGGATTTGAACCCATGTCCATCTGGCTTCAGAATGCATATTCCTAAAGAGCATGCTGCTAGTACATACCCCAAACCACAACATCACTTACTGTGAAGCACTACTTAAATTATGTATTCTGTTAAGTTCTCTAAAATTACAACAAAAGTGAAATTTAATAAGCTTTGAAACACAATTCAATGATGAAACACAAGTGAAATGAGCTCTATCTTAGAATGCTTCAAGTGTTCAAATATAGTTTTTAACTTGTAAAATATTTATACCCTTTTTTACTGATATATGTAAAATATCTATACCAATCTCTTTAGTAGGTTCCTCAATAAATCTCATTATTCCACTTTGCATCTCTCTTTAGCTTATCTTTAATTATTCTCCATCTACTTTTTAAAAAAATATATATTTTATTGATTTTTTATAGAGAGGAAGGGAGAGATATAGAAAGTCAGAAACATCGATGAGAGAGAGACATCGATCAGCCACCTCCTGCACGCCCCACACTGGATATGTGCCCACACCCAAGGTACATGCCCCCACCTGGAATCCATCCCGGGACCTTTCAGTCCGCAAGCTGGCGCTCTATTCACTGAGCCAAGCAGGTCTCAGATCCATCTACTTTTTTAAATCTGTATATTATATCCATGATACTCTTTGAAACAAAGGTTTTATATATTTAACTTTTTAAATGACAATGATTCAATAATTGGTATAGGCATATTGGATGTTCAATATCAGCAATGGATCACTATCACTTCATTATTTTTATTTGTGGATCAATATATTGTCTCACACAAAAAGGATGATAAAATTTAATTAAATGAATTAACCTCATTTGAGTAGTGTCCCTTCTCTGCCTAAGGTCTCTTTGTAGAATTTATGATTGGACACAATATGTATCACAGTCAACAGGGGTGGTAACACAAATATGAGTAAAATATTTTTAAACATTAAAATATTATTGAAAAGAACATTTTATGACAGCAGAAATGTGTAATATTTATGGAATTAAGTCAAGACTGAATTTAGAGTAAGATTGAAAAATCAGAATGATAGCTATATCAATTTAGCTTGGGGGAAATTTCATGATCATTTACATATATTAGTAAAAGAAGTTTTTCATATAAGTTCAAATAATTAATGGCTAAGTATACATACTATCGCTTCTTTTAAATCATTTACACAGCCTACTTCTACTTAGGCATTGCTGTTTTTGGTTATATCTTCTGAGATTTGAAATATTCCTGTGCCTTAGGATTGCTATGTTAATGTAGTACATGTCGGTGTCCTATGAACAAGTACACTATTTCTGTGGTGAGTTGTTACGTGAGTTAAGTTATGGTCCAGACCCACTGATACTCCCTTGTACTCCTGTTTTTACCATTATGGCCCTCAGGACTGCTGCTTTCTCCTTACAATAGATAAGGCTATATGCTTTGTTTGTTTTCTTCTTAACAGGAGAAAATCAAATTTTAATACAGGTGGATGAGCAATTTACATAAAATATCTTATGCTATAAGATTTAATAAGAGTTTCTGGGAAAGATTCTGGGAATATGTCAGGAATCAAGCAAACAGATATACCTACAACTGGTTACTCTTTATAGGCAGAGACACTGGCAGAATTTTCATTCTGTAAATCTTGGCTGAAGATGGTTAGGTTCAAATGCCTATGGTTACTTTACAATGTGGAGTTACTTAGTACCTGTTAATATCTGACTTGAGGCACAATCCTGAAAAACTTAAACGTCAGTGATTAAAATATGTCTAGTCACTCTCCAAATACTGAACAGGATTTCTGATATTCTCCTCATATTGAATTTATTGTCATGTTTCCATCCTGTTCACTTTCAAGCTTTAATAGACAAATTGTCTATAGTGGATTGTCAGGGAGTTTGTATATGTCGTTCCCATTAATACATAATTTCTTGAGAGTTTACTGTGACTACATTATTTCATTGCCTTTTCATAGGTGCCATGGTGTTTCCTTTTCTTACACAGTTAGTGCATAAGAAAAACACCAGTAAATGAAATGCATTTCTTTCTATGCAGCAAATATTCCCCCAAATAGAGAAATTATACATCAACAAATAACATCTTCATTATTATTTTATTTTTTAAAAAATATTGATGACTTAGTTTGTGAGATTTCCTGTCTAGATTGTATTTGAGTATGCTATTCACAAGAGAAATATCCAAGTAATCATTTCAAAGCACTGTAATCAAACTAAGCTTCAAAATATGTATATACAAATTAAGAAAGGAAAAAAAATCACACAGGGAGATGGACTATGTAAAATCATATGAAAATTGTATTACAGTTTTAAGAAGTTTTATCTTTTTAGTAAAATATTTAAAATAAAATGGCTAAAACATAATACAGGGGTGGGCAAAAGTAGGGTTACAGTTGTTCATATGGAAAAAGACATGCAGGTTATGATTATTACAATACCTTAGTAACTCAAAAGAATGTTACTGTGCAACTGTAAACCTATTTTTGCCCACCCCTGTATAGTAAAAGAAAGAGTACTTTGTCACATAGGAAAAATAACCTATCACACTTCACATATAATATAGTCATAAAGAGTTTTATCAGAATTGTTAAAGCAATAGAGTTTTAATTTTGTTTATTTAGCATTTGGTCTTAGCTGAATTAAGTCATTTAGTGAGCTCTTCTTTCTCTTCCTCACCAGCACTCATTCTCTAGCCTCCATTCTCTTGTTCTCTCTGAGCATTGCAACATTTTGCTCACTAATCGTTATGTTTCCCACTTGCTAGAAGCTGAATCATAAAGTTTCTTCTTCAAATGGATTTAAAAAGTGAATCTTGATTTCAATAAATGCCTTACAGAACTAAGGATTTCTAGAGCATGGCTATGTTAAATACAGGGCAAATTTACAGTTAATCTTCTCTTGTAAAATTTAAAAATTATTGAGACTGTTTTGAAGATAGACAACCCATTACTAAAATATACTATTCTTATTTAACATAACTATTGCTGTGCTTAAAAACAAACAAAAAGCATATTCCCTATGCTTTACTTTATATTCCATGACTATTTTTATAACTGGAAATTTGAACTATTTAATCCCTTTTCCTCTTTTGCCCATCTCCCAACTCCACTTCCATCTGACAACCAACAGTTTATTTTCTGCATCTGTGAGATTATTTCTATTTTGTTTCCTCACTTATTTTGTTTTGTAGATATCACAAGTGAAATCATATGGTATTTATCTTTCTCTGACTTATTTTACTTAGCATAATACTCTCAAGATCCATCATGTTTTGAAAATATCTGGATGGATACTAAACTTACTTAGGGTCATCATTTTCTTATACACTTGAAATTAATATAATAAATGTCAACTATAATTTAAAATAAATTGAAAACAACTTAATGGAATACTCATTTAGTCATTATACTGTAGAGGTGCTAGTCGTATAAAACAATAAAATTATATAAAATAATTATTTTAATTTTGATAGTATTCTTTTTTGCACTTGCTATATATATTCAAATATTTGAAATGTGGGAATTTTAAGAACCTGAAAAATCATGTTGCTTTAGGGGCACATGAATATGTGTTTCTATTCAAGTATTATTTCTGCTGTCTGGAACTAAGAAATAAACTAAGTATTACATGTGTATTATTGATAAATATTATGATTATATATTTTAAAGTTAGTGGTAATAATAATAAGTCTATGTTGCACATGAATAACCTTGAAAGCAGTATTTCACATCCCACATTGGATTATTATTATAATGATGATTAATATTGATAACAATAATAAGTATTATCATTCAAATATTTACAAGGTATTAGACAATTTGTAGAGAAAACTTTGGAGTTTCAAAAACAAGAAGCCATAATTACAAGGCACAGATGTTGCATTCTTTATTGTTATTGCACTTTTGCAGTAGAGTCATAATTCTACCTTATATTTTACTTATATTCTACCTTATGTTAGGTGGCCTAATACATTATATTTACAACCATTTTTTTCTGAAAAGAATGCACAGTAAGTTTCACTAATCATTCACTATGTGAGATTCCATAGTTAGGAAGGTCTCACAGGTTTTATATAATTTTACATACTGCAATGTTCCTGCGATACCCCTATGTTATCCTTAAATTATGCAGACTTGGGGTGTGAGGTTAGATACAATTCAGAATGAAACCCCCACATCACTTATGGCACCAAGAAAGATATATAAATAATAAAATCAGAAGACATATGTTTACTAGCAAATGTGGAGAATTTGAAAGGAAAGTCATATCGGAAGGTTATCCATACACCTCATGATCTGTTAATAGAGAAATTTTAGTAAACAGTGACATCCTGCTTAGTTGCATTCTTCATTTGTTTTCATAACTCAATTTTATTTTCTCATGTTTTTAAGTAATGCCACCTTAGAATCACAAACTTGCTTCTTTAACTTTGTAAAAAAAATGTCTTTACAGTATAAACACCAACTGCTTATGAATTTGCTTTGAAAGAACTTTGGGCAAGCAAACAATACCCACTTAATTCCAACTTTTAATGGCTTATAGCAAAATAATATTGTGTCCATTTTTTTTTCTTTTTTACTTCATTATAGAACAACTTCATTGTTGTTACATGATAAGAAACATAATACTATACTCTGCTTTTTACTCTTGAGAATGCTAGTAGAATATAAATGTAATCATCTTACAATTAAAAGAATTGTCTTAAGAAAAGAAAATCTTGGCTGGCTGGTGTGGTTCAGTGGTTTAGCATCGACCTATGGACCAGGAGGTCATGGCTCGATTCACAGTCAGGCCAAATGTCCTGATTGTGGGTTGGATCTCCATTGTGAGGTGTGCAACAGGCAATCAATGTTTCTCTCTCTATTTTCCTCTCTGAAATAAATAAAAATATTAAAAAAGAAAAATAAAAGAATTATATCTTCTGTGACAATGATTTTTAAAATGAATGCAGTTATAACAAAGATAATTTTCCCTGTTACTTTGGGTTCTTGTAACTAGTAAAGATGCAGCTCTTAACACACTTCAGAATGTACTGTAGTACTCTGTATTTAGAAAAGGTCTATCTTGCTTTCCCCACTCTCCTTTTACACCAGTGTGTCCTTCAGCCTGGCTTGAACCCTCTCCAATCTGGGATCCCTTATGGGATGTCCAACTGCCCTGTGGGATCAGGCCTAAATTGGCAGTCGGACATCCCTCTTGCAATCCGGGATCCCTGGCTCATAACTGCAGACCTGCCTGCCTACCTGATCGTCCCTAATCACTCTGCCTGCCAGCCTTCTCACCCCCAACTGCCCCCCTGCAAGCCTTCTCACCCCAGTTGTCCCTCCTTGTTGGCCTGATCACTCCCAACAGACCCCCATAGGCTTGATTATCCCCAACAGCTCCCCCCACCGGCCTGATCACCCCCAACTGGCCCTTCCTGCTAGCCTATTTTTCCCCAGCTGCCCCTCCCCAGGCCTGATCACCCCCCAACTGCTCTTCCCTCCTGGTCTGATCACCCCTAACCACCTCTGCCTCGGCCCCACCACCATGGCTTCATCCGGAAGGATGTATGGAAGGTCTAGTTAGCATATTACCCTTTTATTAGTATAGATTGTCCCATAAGAAGGTACTATGCATTGCATTCACCCTGTCAAGAGTCTAAAATCAGCAAGGCAGAAACATGACACTATTAAGATATAATACATGTAATCACAACAGTGTTCTTTATTTTGAACATACTCTTGCATGGATTTTCCAGCACTTTGCCTTTTTAAAAATAAATATATGGTTTTATTTATTTTTACAGAGAGAGAAAAAGAGAGATAGAAACATTGATGAGAAAGACACTGGCCAGATGTCTCTTGCACACCCAATAGTAGGGATTGAGGTCTGACCAGGAATCATATCCAGGACCACTTGATCCATGGGATGATATTCAATCCAAATGAGCCATGCCAGCCAGGCTCAACACCTCCGTCTTCTATCATTCAGCTTCACAGAGGCATTATGGAGTGGAGGGGAGTAATAGAACAAAAGCTCAAAATCTTGGGTCTAATTCAAGTTTAGCCATTACATTCATTCAAAACTTTTTGAGGGCAATTATTGTGCATGGGTCTTTTTTACTTCCATTTTTTCACAAAAAACATGGCATGGACTCAGGAAAAAATAAATATTGGTTGAATGAATGAACTCATGAGCTCACACAAATTGTTAAAGCTGTCTTAGCCACAATTAAATCAACTGAAAAATGGAAATAATAATAATATCTGAATAGTGAGGACAATAAAATAATATGTGTTTTCTTTATATATTTATATAAAAATATTCTATAATATGAGTAAGCTATAAAGTACATGGAAATTTCAAAAATATTATTTTTAATACTGGAATCCTTGTTGAAGATACTGAGTGAAGAAAATTAGTACTTGATGATACTCCCTATGATAAACATTAAAAAGTTATAAATCCAAAATAAAGTTTATAAATACAAAAACTAAGAATACTTCTATGCTTGTCACTTTTAATATATATCCCTGACCCAAATACTACACATTTATTCCCTAAGAGGCAAAATGAATATCACGTAATACTATCAATAAAATCTTCAAGGAAAAAATTAATGCTTTATTAAAAAATTAATATGTCAAATAGAGACATCCCTCTCACACTGCACTGCCATTAAATATTGATGCAAACCAGAAATTCATTAAAGAGATTAGCCAATCTCTGGAAATAACTCAAATGCTTGTCCATAGATTAGTGCATAAAAATAATTGTGGTACATTAAAAAAATGAAAAGTTATTTGGCCATGAAAAAGAATGAAATCATATCATTTGTGACAGCCTGGGTGGGCATAGGAGGTATTATGCTCCGTGAAATAAATCAGTCAGAGAAAGACAAACATCATGTTATTTCCCTTGAATGTGTAATCTAACGAACAAAATAAGTGAACAAATAACATTGAAAGAGATTAATAGACAAGAGACAGAACTGGTTGTTGCCAGAAGTGAGGAGGGTTGGGGAACTGGGTGAAAGAGGTGAAGGGATTAAGAAGTATAAATTGGTAGTTACAGAATAGTCATAGGTATTTAAAATACAACATAGGAAATATAGTAAATAATATTGTAACAACTATGTATGGTGTGCGATAAGTATAAGACTTATTGTGTTGATCACTTAGTAATTTACATAATCACTGGGTCACACGCCTAAAACTAATATAACACTGTATGTCAACTGTAATTTAAAAAGAAAAAAAATATTTAAAGTAAAATAAAGAAAGTAGCAAGTTTAACATTTGGCCTATTTGTAATTTTAGAACACTCATGGTGATTGGTAAAAAATGAGGTAGTGGGAGCAATTTATCTGTGGTGTAGGCCATTCATGAGGTGCACTGTCTGTAGAGAATTAAAAAATAATAATAAAACTTGACTAAAGTTGGTCTGCTTTTTATTAACACCATGCCTCAAGTCAGTAATAAAATTTTCCATCCAGAAAAAAATCTGTGTTGTTCTAAATTCTAAACAATTGCTACATTTACTGTTGAGTTTTAATAATGTATATGTAAGCTTCAAATTAGCACATTTTTATTACTTATCCTTTAGGAAACACTGCATTCTATATGGAATTTAACTCTCACTTATACAGCTGGGCGTGATACACGCATTTGTTTTTAGAATGAGTTCATAGAGATATGGAATCATTTGAGCTCTCTCCAAGTTCCATTTAAACAGCAGAGTAGAAATAGGCAATGACAGTTAAATGATTATAAAATGAAGAAACAAAACCTAAATTGATCACCTGTATTTTTATTTATGTTTTTAAATATTAGAAACTGTTAGAACTAATCCTAAAAAATTAGGCCAGTATTACTTTTTAAAAAAATGTAATGAAAATCGGATTTTCATTACCCTATGCCAAACTTTCCTTTATATTTTAGATTTTGAAAAACGATGTATATCAGTTGTCATTTGAAAGAATTTTTTTTAAAATTAAATTTGAATGAAAAGTGGTTGCCAATCAACTATGAACAGAGATAAAGTTACAAATCTGTATGTATGTCTATTGAATATAAACATTTTAGGAAAATTAATTTTGGTCAAGTCATTGACACATCTGTAGATTAAGATTCACAAAAAGAAAATTTTAAATCATTATAACTCCTTATAAATGTAAACCAATGTATATCTAATGTAATTTCACATTTAAAAAATATGTTTTTTACTGATTTCAGAGAGGAAGAGAGAGGGAGAGAGATAGAAACATCAATGATGAGCGAATAATCGATTGGCTGCCTCCTGCATGCCCACTTCTGGGGATCTAACCCACAACTGGGCATGTGCCCTGACCTGAAATCGAGCTTTGACTCCTGGTTCTTAGTTTGACTTTCAACCACTGAGCAACACCAGCCAGGCTCCCATTTTTAAAATAATACAATAATACCATTTAAAAATACTAATCTACTATATTATTTCATTTTGTATTTTAATAATAATTCCAAGTTTCTATTTTAATATTTCACTGACTTCATATGAAGTTCAATAAAGTTAAACCTCCTTTGCTGTATGTGTACTCTTTCTGTCCATTATTATTATGTCATTTATTTCATTGTAATCTATACTAGATGCCCAGTGCACAAATTCATGTATTGGTGGGGTCCCAAGGGGATGTGTCTGTGGAGGGGCGGGACACAATCAACCCTCTAGGAAGGTGGTGGGACACCCTTGCCAGCCTAGGATCCAGATCCATCCTGCTGATGTTCATGCCAGTTGTTGGGAGCCACCTGGCAGCTGCTTTTATATCCTTTCTTACTTGCAGAGTGTCTAGGGAGGGGAAGCAGCCTTGGTGCCTCAGGCCAAATTCCAGGAGGCCAGTGGTGCTGTCGGGATTGTGCCTGTGGTGCTGGTTCATTGGTGTCTGGCCCTTTCTCTGGAGACTGGACCTTCAGGACTACTGAATGAATGAGTACCCGCCACCAGGCTGGTGGGCACCAGGACGGGTTGGTTACCTGAATGGCACTCCTGCTGTGGGACTGCACTGACCACCAGGGGGAAGCTCCTGCATTGAGCATCTGCCCCCTGATAGTCAGTGCACTTCATAATGATTGGTTATTTTGGTCCTTCAGTTGCTTAGGCTTTTATATATATCTTACATAATAAAACCTTAATATGCAAATTGATCAAACAGGGGAACAACCTTAATATTGTTGTTCTGACCACCAGGGGGCAGACACTCAGAGCAGGAGCTGCCCCCATCCTACAGGCTCCAACCAGCAGCAGTGGGAGTTGGGGGGTCGGCAAGCAGGTGGCACCAGGCCTCCAGCCAAGGCAGATGTCATCGGGGGGTCCCCAGTCACCCCGCTGGTCAACCCACAGGTTGTCCCTGATCACCGGCCGGGTCTAGGAACCCTATCTGTGCACAAATTTCATGTATTGGGCCTCTAGTAGATATATAAAAAGCTAATATGCTAATTGTCCAACTATCGACTGGTCACTATGACATGCACAGACCCAGGAGCTGCCGAGCATCAGTGACTTGGCAATGGTAGTTCTCAGGTGTCACACCCCAAAACCAGAGAGAAAAGAGCCAGATTCCTTATGTGGCTGTGTGATTCCACCTTTAGCCGTGGGTTATGTTGTTGCTGGGGTACTGTCAACCCTGAATCTGGTTTACTGCATAGGATAATGATACCATTTGAAAATACTAATCTATAATATTGTATTTTAATATTTCACTGACTTCATATGAAGTTCAATAAAGTTAAACCTTTGCTGTCTGTGTACTCTTTCTGTATTTGTGTTCCACACCTTGTACCATAGCAACTTTGCAGAGTGCCCTTTTGCACTCCAGACTTCTCAGATGATGTCTGAGAGCCAGTTTTGGCCGATCCCCACAGGCCAGGCCTAGGAACTCTACTTGCTGGAACGACCTCATTCACTCTGCAGATGCCAGGGAGAGACAGAGGGAGTTTGGCTCCAGGGTGTGTCTGGTCCGTCTCATCCAGTCCCACCCTGCAGGCTACCTTCTAATTAATTTCCTTTCCATGTGCACAAATCCATGCATTGAGTCACTAGTTACTGATAATGATCTACTCAGTGTCACCTATGCTAGGCCTACTACTGATAATGATTTCTAACCCATGAATTGTCAAATGAAGAAAAGAACCTTAAAGCTGGATATGTCTATTTTCAAACCATATTGAAGGAATAACTTATTTTTAACAATAAATAGATTCAGTTCTCAATTGAGGTACATATAACAAAGGAAAAAATTTAAAGTTCTCTTCTGTGTTTATACATACAAATGTGTAAATTAGGGATGCTGTTGGAATAATTAGAAAGGAAAATATTCCCCTGATTTTGGTTTAAGATTTCTGTTCATTAAAAGATGCAGAGGGAGGGATTGGTTCCAAAAGAGCCAAGTTACAGCAGCTTTGGGTTTGAGAAGAAGCTCAAAGCCCAGCATTCTTAGGAAAGAAAGGAGAATCTGGAGTTTTTTTTAGCATATCAGGATTGAAGATATGGATTTCTTAGCTAAAAGGATTGAGGACTGGAAGACCCAGATAGTGAGATTTTTTGGAGGCTGTGGGAAAGAGTGGAGAGAGAGAGAAAGGATGGTGATGTCTTCATTGTCTATACTTCTCTGGAAGGTGCAGTCAGGTCAGAGATGTTAGGTAGTTTGCAAGAGGTAGAGAGCAAGCTTTGGTGACCAGGGACAGTGTCCACCGAGGGCACAGATAAGAAAGGCAGCATTAACCGTGACCTGGTTTGCATTCTTGCCTAGAGAGATTAGAGAGACTATTCAAACTATTGACCCTGTGCTTTGTTGCTGGGCAGAGGGAGAGAGAGCAGCTGAGAGTCACACTGGGAGTGTTTGTTGGCAAGTTAAGAGTCAGTTATCCTCCAGGACAAGGTGGGGGACTGCTGGACGGGGCTCTCCTGGCCAGGCAGCCCCACTGCCACAGGGCTTTTGTCGGCGGGAGCCACCAGTGTGATCGCAGAGACCACGCCATCTTGCAGAGGGAAATGGATGTCTGCGGCGGTCTGAAAGCTGCGGCTAAAGCACCCACAGATTGGCCAGGGACCCAGAACACGGCTCTCCGATTGGCACAGACACACGGCAGATTCATAGATCCACACAGCACACAGAAAGGTCAGATTTCGCTTGGGATAAGGTGAGGTCTCCTGCCCCTCAGAACAGAGACACACACACTGTGGGAACCGGGCTGTAGGAAAGCTGCCTCTGAAGAGGTCCGCAGAGGTGGTCAGGGCGTGATCCCTAAGTGTGGAGGCAAACTCTCGGAGCTGATGACAGAGGGGAGCTCTGGAAAACGACTCATTTTTATCTGAGGCAGAGGGCCAGCCTGGGAGTTATTACAGTGTCCCGGCTGCAAAATCCCCACAAGCCGGTTTTGAGAACCACAGAGTAGTAGGATCTGAGCACAGCCTAGAGAGGTCCTGTGCTTTGTCTCAGAGGTCAATTCCAAAACACTGCCACCTAGTGGATGACGCACAAATTTACTCATGCATAACCACAAAAGAATAAAGAGATTAAAACACCAACAGAGGAACACAGGGAACTGCAATACCTTCCCTACTGGAAAACAGGAGTGCAAACAGAATAATAGTTGAGTGAATGACCATTCTATTTTTTTTCTTTTTTTAATTTTAATTTTATTTTTTCATTTTTACATATTTTAATTAAAAACTTTTTTTCTTTCTGCCTCAATTGATTTTACCTTTTTAATTATTACATTTTTGTTTTCAACTAGTATTATTACTACTAGTATTTCACCTTTTTGGAAAAAAAAAGTGTCATTTTGTTTTCTCTTTATTTTACTTTGGGATTAGAGTTCTACATTCTATTTTCATCTCTCCTTTAGCATAATTTTACCCCATCTCAAATTTATGCCAACACTTTCCTCCTAACTTTCCCCATTTTGTTGTCTTGTTTCTCTTTCCCTTTTCCAACTTTAGATTCTCCCTATTCTTTCTCTTTACCTGGTTAAAATTTTCAACCCACTTATATAACTAATTTCAAATCCCCTACTACAAGTACATGCAAATCTCTCTCTTCTTGTCTTCACTAGCCAAAAGTTGATTTTTCTCTATGTCCTTTTGTCACTATTTGCCTGAACAGTGATTATATCTATTTTTTGTACTTTTTCTTGAGATTGTTTTAGCTTATTCTACTTGTTTTATTTTGCTTTTTGCTTGCTTTGTTTTTTTACCTCTCCTTTCCCTCACCTCCCTTGATACCAGTTGTTATTTGTAGTTTGTATTAATCTCTAGGTACTGATTGCTGGCCTTTATCGGGATTAGTGACTGTTTTATTGGAGTTTTCTCCTGACATCTATATTTTGTTCCCCTTTTCTCTCTTATCTGCTTTCTTTTCTCTCTGACTTTGTTTCTCTTTCTATTTTCTTTTTCTTCTCCTTTTTTTATTTTATTTTATTTTTTGTTCATTAATTTTTTTTCCCTTTCCCAATTTGATTTTAGCACTTCTTTCCTTTCTTTTCCCCTCATTTTCCTCTTCTTTATC
Organism: Lasiurus borealis; assembly: GCA_004026805.1. Taxonomy (NCBI): domain Eukaryota; kingdom Metazoa; phylum Chordata; class Mammalia; order Chiroptera; family Vespertilionidae; genus Lasiurus; species Lasiurus borealis. The sequence continues at coordinate 37,253 of PVJN01004371.1, read as the reverse complement.
TATTTAACCCTAATTTATCTCCCATTGGTGGTTACCTTATTGGTGATTATTAACATCGTGAATATGTTTCTGTTCAGTGCCTTAAGTGCTGTAAAAGGTCGTGTTGTAGTTTGTGTTTTTGAATCAACGTAGGAGAGAGAACTACATAACCAGAAACCCAGAGAAGAAAGACCATGGGAAGAAGAAGAAACAGCCCGCATACGACAGATAGGCAGGTATCACCAGAAAAGGAAGTAAACAAAATAGAAGCAGAAATAAGCCTGCCAGAGAAAGAGTTCGGATAAATGATCATAAGGTAGATGAAAAGAATGGAAGACAAATTCGACAATATGAGTAAGAGCCAAAGAGGAAATGAAGACCCAAGAGGAAATAAAGAAGAAGCAAGAAGAAATGCAAGAAGAAATAAAAAAATGACATCACATTTAAAGAACTCAATAGAAAGCATAAAAAAATAGACTAGAAGAAGCAGAGGACTGCATCAGTGAGCTAGAAGACATGGTAGGAAAAAATACCCAAGTACAGCATATATAGAAAAATAAAAAAATAAAAAGAAGAGGAGAGCCTAAGGGAACTTTGGGATAACATGAAAAAAAACAACAACATCCATATAATTAGGGTTCCAGAAAGAGTGGAAACTGAACAAGGATTAGAGAACTTGTTTGAAGAAATAACAACAGAAAATTTGCCCAAAATAGAAAAGAAAAAACTCACACAAATCCAAGGAGCTCACACAGTCCCAAGCAAAATGAACCCCACAAAACCGACACCAAGGCATATTATAATTAAATTGGCAAACACCAATGACCAAGTAAGAATCTTAAAAGTGGCCAGAGAGAAAAAGAAAGTTACCTACAAAGGAACCCCCATAAGATTAGCTACTGATTTTTCAACAGAAACTCATCAGGCCAGAAGGGAATGGAATGAAATATACAACGTCATGCAAAGGAAGGGTCTGAATCCAAGAATACTGAACCCTGCAAGGCTTTCAATCAAAATTAAAGGTGAAATCAGAAGCTTCACAAACAAAAAAGGACTAAGGGAATATATTACCACCAAACCAGCAATGCAAGAAATGGTACAGGGTCTGCTGTAATAAAAAGAAATAGGAAGCAAAGAAGGAACTCGGGGGTAAAGACTAAAAATGGTGACAGATAAATACCTATCAATAATAACTTAAAATGAAAACGGATTAAATGCTTCAATCAAGAGACATAGGGTAATCAATTGGATAAGAAAACAGGATCTACATATCTGCTGTCTACAAGAAACCCACCTCAGGAAAAGAGATGCACACAGATTGAGGGTGAAGGGATGAAAGATTGTATTTCAGGCAAATGGAAATGAAAAAAAAAGCTGGGGTTGCAATACTTAGATCTCAAAGTGAAGGACATAACAAGAGATAAAGAAGGCCACTTCATAATACTAAAAGGAACAATCCAACAAGAAGAAATAACTCTGGTAAACATATACCCACCCAATATAGGAGCACCTAAATACATACAAAATCTCCTGGAGCGTATTATGGGAAAGATTGACAGCAACACAATCATAGTAGGAGACTTTAATACCCCACTGTCACCATTGCACAGATCCTCTAAACAAAAATTCAGCAAAGAAACTTCAATCACAAATGACTAACTAGACCAGATGGAATTAATTGACATCTACAGAACATTTCACCCCAAAGCCACAGAATATACATTCTTCTCCAGTGCACGTGGATCATTTTCAAAGATAGATCACATGTTGGGTGATAAACAAAGTCTCTTCAAATTCAAGAAGATAGAAATCATATCAAGCATTTTCTCAGACCACAGTGGCATAAAAATGGAAATCCACTACAATAAAAACAATATAAAGAAATCAAACCCATGGAGACTAAACAGCATGCTATTAAACAACGACTGGGTTACCAGAGAGATCAAGGAAGAAATAAAAGACATCATGGCAATAAATGACAATGACAATACAACAATACAAAATTTATAGGACACAGTGAAAGCAGTCTTGAGAGGGAAGTTCATAGCCCTACAAACCTACTGCAAAGAAACAGGAAACAATGGTAATAAATTACCTAACTCTACAACTCAAAGAGCTAGAACAAGAGCAACAAGTAAAGCCCAGTGTATGCAGAAGGAAGAAAATAATGAAGAACAGAGCAGAGATAAACAACTTGGAGACCAAAGAAACAATTCAAAAGATCAACAAAACCAAGAGCTTGTTCTTTGAAAGAATAAACAAAATTGATGGACCTCTAACCAGGCTCACCAAGAAGCAAAGAGAGAAGACCCAAATAAACAAAATCAGAAATGAAAAAGGAGAAATAACAACAGACCATGCAGAAATACAAAGGATTGTTAAAAAATACTACGAACAACTCTATTCCAACAAATTGGACAACCTGTAAGAAATGGACATTTTCCTAGAAAAATATAACCTTCGAAAACTCAATGAGGAGGAATCTAAATATCTCAATAGTCCAATAACTATGGGAGAAATTGAAGCAGTCATCAAAAAAGCTTCCAGCAAATAAAACCCCAGGACCAGATGGCTACAGAGGAGAGTTTTACCAAACATTCAAGGAAGAATTAAAATCTATCCCCCTCAGACTATTCAAAAATATTCAAGAAGAAGGAACACTTCCAAACACTTCTATGAAGCCAGCATCACCCTAATACCAAAAACAGATAAAGACAACACGATGAAAGAGAATTATAGGCCAATATCTCTCATAAACATAGATGCCAAAATCCTCAACAAAATTCTAGCAAACCAGATCCAGCAGTACATCAGGAAGATTATACACCATGACCAAGTAGGATTTATCCCAGGAATGCAGGGATGGTACAATATCCACAAATCAATAAACATGATAAATCACATAAACAAATTGAGAGATAAAAATCACATAGTCATATCAATTGATGCAGAAAAAGCAATTGACAAAATCCAACACCCTTTCTTGATAAAAACTCTCAGCAAAGTGGGAATAGAAGGATCATACCTCAACATCATAAAAGCCATATATGATACACCCACAGCTAACATCATACTCAATGGGCAAAAACTAAAACAATTTCCCCTAAGAACAGGAACAAGACAGGGATGCCACTCTCACCTCTCCTGTTTGACATAGTATTGGAAGTATTAGCCATTGCAATTAAACAAGCAGAAGAAATAAAAGGTATCCAAATTGGAAAAGAAGAAGTAAAGCTGTCCTTATTTGCAGATGACATGATATTGTACATAAAAAACCCAAATGACTCCATCCCAAAACTAATTGACTTAATAAATGAATTCAGCAATGTAGCAGGATACAAAGTTAATGCCAAGAAATCTGTGGCATTTCTGTACACTAATAGTGAAATTAAAGAAAGAGAGACTCAAAAAGCAATCCCATTTACCATTGCACCAAAAAAATTAAAATACCTAGGAATAAACCTAACTAAAGAGGTAAAAGATTTATCTATAGAAAACTACAGGACACTGAAAAAAGAGATAGAGGAAGATGTTAACAGATGGAAGAGCATACCATGCTCATGGATTGGGAGAATGAACATCATTAAATGTCCATACTACCCAAAGCAATCTATAGAATCAATGCACTACCCATTAAAAGACCAACGATATATTTCACAGACCTAGAAAGAATCCTTCATAGATTCATCTGGAACAAAAAATGACCACAAATAGCCACAGCAATTCTGAGAAAGAAGAATAAAGTAGGTGGGATCTCAATACCAGATTTCAAACTATATTACAAAGCAACTGTTCCCAAAACAGCCTGGTACTGGCACAAGAACAGACATATAGACCAATGGAATAGAATAGAGAATCCAGATATCCACCCAAACCACTATGCTCAATTAATATTTGACAAAGGAGGCATGACCATACAATGGAGCCAAATAGCTTCTTCAATAAATGGTGTTGGGAAAATTGGATGGATACATGCAAAAAATGAAACTGGACCAAATACAAAAATAAATTGAAAATGTATACAGGACTTAAACAGTAGAAGGGAAACCATAAAAATACTAGAGGAATCCACAGGCAGCACAATCTCAGACATATCCCAAAAGAACTTCTTCACTCATATTGCTCCAAAGGCAATTGAAGCTAACGAAAAAATAAACAAATGGGACAACATCAAAATAAAAAGCTTGCCCAAACCGGTTTGGCTCAGTGGATAGAGCGTCAGCCTGTGGACTGAAAGGTCCCAGATTCGATTCCGGTCAAGGGCATGTACATTGGTTGCAGGCGCATCCCCAGTAGGGGGCGTGCAGGAGGCGGCTGATGTATGTCTCTCTCTCATCGATGTTTCTAACTTTCTATCCTTCACCCTTCTCCTCTCTGTGAAAAATCAATAAGATATATTTCAAAATAAAAAGCTTTTGCACAGCAAAAGAAACTATCAACAAAACAACAAGAAAGACCACTGTATGGGAGAACATATTTTCTAATGTTATCACTGATAAAGGTTTAACCTCCAACATCTAAAGCCAACTTATACAACTTAATAAAAGGAAGATAAACGATCCAATAAAAAAATGGGCAACAGACCTAAATAGAACCTTTTTGAAAGACGACAGAAGGAAGGCCAAGAGACACATGAAAATATGTTCAAAGTCACTAATCATCCGAGAGATGCAAATCAAAATGACAATGCGATACCATCTTACACCTGTCAGAATGGCAATCATCAACAAATCAACAAACGACAAGTATTGGCAAGGATGCAGAGAAAAAGGAACCCTTGTGTACTGTTGGTGGGAATGCAGACTGGTGCAGCCACTGTGGAGAACAGTATGGATCTCCCTATTGACCTAGCAAACCCACTCTTAAGAATTTATCCAACGAAATCACAAACACCAATACAAAAGGATTTATGCAATTTACAATAGCTACAATTTGGAAACAGCCTAGGTTCTCATCAGCAGATGAGTGAATAAGAAAACTATGATACATCTACATAATGGAATTCTCTGCTGCCATTAAAAAGAAGGAATTCTTACCATTTGCAGTAACCTGGTTGGAACTGGAGAGCCTTATGCTTAGTGAAATAAGCCTGTCAATGAAGGAGAAGCATCACATGATCTCACTCATTGGTGGATAATAAAGAACATTATAAACTGATGAACAAAAAGATAGATTCAGAGGCTGTAAAGCATTAAACAGACTGAAATTAAGCAGGGAGATTAAGGTTAGGTGAGGTAGATAAGAGATCAATCAAAGGACTTGTATGCATGCATATAAGCATAACCAATGATCATAGACACTGGGGGTTTGGGGTATGCCAGCAGGGAGGAGGGCAATAGGGAGATATGTATAAAAATTAATTAAAAAAATGATGCTATTCCAAATATGAAAAATGTAAACCATGGAGTGAAGAAAGATTATTTGTAATACAGGTAAACCACAAAAGATTCAAGTCCAGAATGTATGAGGCATTCTCATAAATCAGTACAGAAAAAGACAGGGAATACAAATGAGAAAAATCTTGAATGGGATATTCAAATGGCTAACAGGCACATAAACAAGCGTTCAATGTCATTGATATAGGAATTTGTAAATTATAACCACAATGTGATAACATTATAAACTCATTTCAGTAACTTAAAAGAAAAAGAAGAGACTGACAATACCTATTGGTGGCAAAAAAGCAGAATAGGTAGAATCTCAGGTTGTAAGAGTGTAAACTGGTACAGCACTTTGGAAAATAGGTTGTCATTATCTACTTAATTGATCATATGAATACTCTGTGACTCAATAATTTCTTATAAGCATGACCTAGCAATTCATTCATGATAACCAAAAATCTTAATCAACCCAATTATTTATCAACATTAGAATACACAATTGTCAGTAGTACATGAATATAATTGAGTATTACATAGCATTGAAAATTAATAAACTGCTACATGAAATAAGATATATTCTCACAAATATTTATATAGAATACATAAAGCCTATATAAAAGCATATATTAAATTTAAAATGGTAAAACTAATATATAGAAATACAAATCAGGATGGTGCTAAATTTGATGAGAAGTTTTGGTGACTGAAAGAGATCTGTAGAAGAAATTTGGGTTTTCTTGTAATATTCAATTTGTTTAAGTTTTTTATATGCATGCTATGTTTCAATAAAAATAATTAAAATATACTCTAATATATTACACTAATTTGAATTTCAATAACATAGCAAATTTATACAAGAACTCTATTATATAGCAGGGCTACAGAGACCGTATCTTCTGTATATAATCACACAAAACAAAAATTGAAGCCTTTGTTGTAATGCACCCTTTTGAATATAAGGCTCATTAATAAGCAATTTAGATAAAATTGGATTTTGAGATTGAGGAAAAATCTTTTACATATGTTTCTTATATGATGATTTAATATCTCATTCACTATTTAATCATTATCTCACATAGAATTAGTAGATTGCCTAGTGGAATTAAAGAGATGTAGAGAATGCATGTGTTACATTATTCTTAACATTACCTTTATGAGTTTTCACAGATGTTTTGAAATGTACCTTAGAGACAATTGCTTTTCCATATAATTAACGTTTTTAAATTAAGAACTGGACATATTAAAGGTAATATCACACTTGGACTATTTTGATTTTTTCTAATTAGATGTATGATATTATTTAGTATATAGAAATCTCATTTTTTCCAAGAAAACACAAATAAACAGGCAAATTCTCTGTATGAAAATTCTCAAACTCTTCCTCAAAGACAGAGCATAGAGGAATAAAAGTAATGTGGTAGGTATAATGACAAGAAGTATAAACAGTTGCCCTTTTTTTATTATTAACTAAGATTTGTCAGTGTTTGGTATCCATAGAAGTGAATATCATCGTTACTACAAACCACATGTGAAATTTCATCAAATATATAATTATTGTAAGTTATTGGTGATTAAAGCTTTCACCTCAATGTTCTTTGAATACATTTATCTACATTTAATCAAAAATTTAAAATGTAGAAAAAAACTTTACTAACCAAAATAAAGAAATTCTGAAAGGCTTGACAGACAACTTATATAAGTTTAATCAAATGTCCTTTTATCAAAGAAGAGATTTTTCAAAATGATGTCTATATAGTAATATTAGTTCTTCAGTCATTTTTAAATCACAATTTCATATAAAGTAAACTCAGTGATTTTTTCTTATAATGTCAGTACTAAATATTAAATTATTTACCTGGATACCATGCACTGACATCCCCTTAAATCTTGAAAATAAATATGTGACTTAAAATAATTAATGAAATATGGGAATCAAAGTTAAATACTACAGTATACTGTTTGTTTAAAAATTTGAAGGGCATTAACTGTGTATGTTCTATAGTATGAAAATAATGTTATTTGTCTATTAGTCAATAAAAGTACAGGAGGAAATATAGAGGGTTTGTTATTCATGTGAGAGAACATTGTGTAAGATCCTTAGGGCTGAGTGAGGCCGGTTACCTGCTATTGGGATCCATGATCTTAACTACCTCAGGCTCCCACACTTGTTCACTCAGACTCCATTTCAACTTGATGGATTCTCAGGATGAATGTACCCAAGTCCTATCCAGTCCATCTATAAAGCTGACTTGTACTCAAATTTCCTGCTCTTTTAAACTTTAGAAAATAATGCTAATAGTATGTGCTCAGCAGCCGATTCCTGCAGAAATGCCCTGAGATAATTTTTTAAAATGTTAACGTCATGATCTTTCTAAAAACATTTCAAAAGTCTGCATTTTTGTAACTAATTCTAAGGATATCCTCTTTAGGAAGAGCCATTCAGAACAATAATTTTCTAACTATTCAATGTCAGCAATATCTCCTACAATTTTAATATTTTGTATTTTTGTTCCTATATTCTTTTATTGATACTTTTTTTTCTTAAATATACTTAAGCTATATTCTGTTATCTTACAGATTAATACTAAAAATGTTATATAGACTGCAGAAAAATCCATGAAGTTGAAAGTCAATTCAACTCAGAATGTCTTTCCTTGCTATTTGTGTGGCGTTCAGTTGAATAATTTGTGAGTTGTTAGGTTTTATGGGGTTCCATCATATACAAAATTGCTTCTGATGTTGGTGAATGCTACTTAGATCATGAAATTCCTAAGACCCTTTCATTCAAAACCTCTGCAATTCTGTTGTTAGCTAGAATAGCCACTTTATACTGAATGGCAATTCTGAAGGCAGTTACCTGGGTTTCTGACTTAGTGGATGTATAACCCAGTCAGTCTAACGCAGTGGTTCTCAACCTGTGGGCCGCGACCCCAGCAGTGGTGAACAACCAAAACACAGGGGTCGCCGAGACCGGTTTAGCTCAGTGGATGGAGCGTTGGCCTGCGGAATGAGGGGTCCCTGGTTCGATTTAGGTCAGGGGCATGTGTCTTGATTGCGGGCACATCCCCAGTGGGGGTGAGTAGGAGGCGGCTGCTCGATGTCTCTCTCTCATCAATGTTTTTAGCTCTCTATCCCTCACCCTTCCTCTCTGTAAAAAAATCAATAAAATATATTAAAACACACACACACACACACACACACACACACACACACACACATACACAAAAAATAAAACACAGGGGTCACCTAAAGCCATCAGAAAATACAGATATTTACATTATGATTCATTAACAGTAGCAAAATTACAGTTATGAAGTAGCAATGAAAATAATTTTATGGTTGGGGGTCACCACTGCATGAATAACTATATTCAAGGGTTGCGGCATTAGAAAGGCTGAGAACCACTGGTCTAATGAATCACATTCCCCTTTTTACTTTGCCTTCCATTATATCTTTTAGCTATGTCACAACATGCTCTGTGGGCCTTTCATTGTTTTTGTTTTTTTCTTTTTTGAACTGGAGCAACATCATGTAAAAGTCATCAACTTACCTTCAGAAAGCATTACAGAACACCATACCAAATATTGTGGTTGATGTCACAAATGTAATAAGAGGCCTTGAAAATGAGTTTATTTGGAAGTTATATTTTGGTCTTAATACTTGAAATTAATCAATGAAATTATTCTTGATTTTAGAAAAAAAATGATTTTCATGGGAAAAAATATTTTGTCAAAAAAAAAGAGAGAGAGTAAAAGAGAGAAAAGATAATAGTTTAAATTTTTACTTTGACTCTAAAGTATCAAGTAGTTGCTCTTCTCCTTTTATCATACCTGGGGTCATGGAAAGATATTTTCAGCTACTACTTAGAGAAATATGATTGGGTATGAGTTCACTTCCTTTCATACTATGTAATCTTGTTATTAAAGATAATTTATTTCTATTATTATCAACTATGACCTTAGAAGGAAACATTTACATATACTACTACTGCTTCATTTATAGGTATCTATTAAGGAAGAATATCCTGCAATACAAAAAGCAATTTTAGCTCTAACCAGTTTTGCTCAGTGGATAGAGTATCAGCCTGCGAACTGAAGTGTCCTGGGTTTGATTCTGGTCAAGGGCATGTACCTTGGTTGCAGGCACATCCCCAGTAGGAGGGTGTGCATGAGGCAGCTGATTGATGTTTCTCATCAATGTTTCTAACTCTTTATCCTTCTCCCTTCCTCTCTGAAAAAAATCAATAAAATATATATTTTTTTAAAAAGCAATATTTAAAAAGTCTTGAATATGCTTTAGTTTTAAATATAATTATCTTAATGAATTAGATTTCTATCTCTTAAAAATATTGCATATATATTATAAAATTTATATATCCTGAGGAGATATTTGTGATTATTTTATAGATATTTTAATACCGGTATAAAAAAGTAACATATGAAAACTTGCTTTTTAAATATAATTTAAAAATTTTATAAATAGAATTTTAACGTTTTCAAGTACACCTCATAATATTCTAAAATTCTAATGGTTGGTGCACAACAAGTTTGACATTAGCTATATTATCCAAATTAAGCAAGTATTAACTTCTTATTCCTGGTGAAAATGGATGCATTGTTAGCAAAATATTCCCATTAAAGAGTCAGTGAATACTTTCTACTGTTTGCTTGTTTCTTATTTTAATCTTTTCTTCCTAAAGACAGGCTCATAATTTGGTGCTTTTTGCCTGGAAATTGTTTGTTAGAGGGAAATAAAAGTATATCTTTTTATCCTGAAACTTACTTGTAGGAAAGAAAAAGACCAGAATTTCAATTGAAATGGATAGATCTGATACTGTGATATACTTTTAAAAAAGTGTGATAAGGAAAGATGACTCTGCTTGGTGCAGAACTAAATGGATTCAATCATTGAGTTCATTTAACATGTTGATTGTATTTATTTATATTTTGATATTTATTTGTTTGATTTGGATGCAAATGCAATCAACAGGTTTCTTATGTCTTTTTTAATTATTCATCCTATGTAATAAAACTCTAATATGCAAATCAGCCAAATGGTGGAACAACTGGTTGCTCTGATGCACACTGACCAGTAGGCAGCAGACACTCAACTTAGGAGCTGCCCCCTGGTGGTCAGTGCATGCACACAGGGGGAGCACCCCTCAGCCAGAAGCTGAGCTCATAGCTGGTAAGTGCAGTGGTGGTTTCAGGAGCCTCTCCAGGCTCTGCAGCAAGTGGCTATCCCCTGAGTGTTCCTGGCCTGTGAGAGGGCACAGGCTGGGCTGAGAGACTTTACCCTCCCACCCCCCATCCACTATTGTCATGCACTTGGCCTTTAGTTTTAAATAATTAATATTTAATTTTACATATTTCCATAATATCTTTTTTCCCTGGTTGCAGCATATACATTATTCTTATTCCTGAGAGAAGATTGTTACTGAGTACTGATGAAGTTCCTTCCTGATGAGACTCATTGAAAAACTGGGGAAGACATAAGCCCTCTCTCTGGGGCTGATGCTTGGATTAAGCTTATAAAAGAGATAACTTCAATATTTCATTATGGAGATTAGAGTAGAATCTTGACCAACAGACCTGCTGAGTAGTGAATCCTAATTAGCAATATTAAGGACCTCTTTCTATTTTCTTCTATTGTTACTCTAGAGTAGTTTGTTTATAATGTGCTGTAATAAGCTATTAGAAATTAAGGACAGACCTCTGTCAACTCAGTGCAAAATAGTACTGAGTATTCAATCTTTCATTGCCCCCAAATTGATTACTTAGTAACTGGGTTAGAAACTCAGGGTATAAAAATGAATGAAAATAGACATGGCTCCTGTTTTCATGACATTATTTTTAGTCAAATAAAGAAGACAAATAATAATCAAATAATTATCATAATATATCCATACTAATTGAGAAAGTACTCTGAAGGGAAAGAATATTATTCAAAAATATCATAAAGCAAAAGAATGAGTTCTTAATAATTAGAAAGAGATAATGAGGACAGGTACAATTTTGAGGTGATAAGGGCTCACCAGGAAATGTTTATGGAACATATAAATATTTCTCAGCCAATCCTAAATTTTGGTTGAAGGAGACAACCCTATTCCAAAAAAGTCTTTTAAAATATTCGAGAGTGATCCTGACATTATTTTGTTAACATGGATTAAAAGGATTATCCATGAAAGTAAGAGAAATGTGAGCTATTTTGTTTCTATCTCAAAACTAATTAAAAAACAAAGCCTTCTCCACCCTCTCATTTGTCATGATGGCCAACATAGGAAATATTAGGTAAGCAGATAACTATATCTAGTCACAACCTTTTTTTGACTTCTGAATAGGTCTAAATACAACTTTCACTCCTATTTAAATACAAACTAAATGGTTGAGTGATTCTATTGACTATATCAGTATCAAGGTAACTTCCTCTGTTTAGAAATACAGAGATTTCTTATAAGCCATATGTAAAATAATCATAAATAACCATATGTTAAACTATGAACACAAGCTGAACAGATTTAGAAATGTAATTTTTCTCCACATCATGAACTATTTCTCTACTTCAACAATACTTTGTGTGTGAGAGAGACACCAAAGACATTTACATAAACATATATATATATATATATATATATATGTGTGTGTGTGTGTGTGTGTGTGTATACACACACATGTATATATTATATATGTATATATATATGTATATAGATAGATAGATAGATAGATAGATAGATAGATAGATAGATAGATACTAGAGGTTTGGTGCACCAAATTCATGCACAAGGGGGTGTCCTTCAGCCCAGCCTATTCCCTCTCCAATCTGGAACCCCTTGAAAGATGTCCAACTGCCCATTTAGGCCCGATCCTAACTGGACACTCGGACATCCCTCTCACAATCCAGGAATGCTGACTCCCAACTGCTCACCTGCCTGCCTTCCTGACTGCCCCTAACCACTTCTGCATGCCAGCCTGATGATACCTAACTGCTCTCCTGCCAGCTTGTTTGCCCCTAAATGCCCTCCTCTGTGGGCCTTGTCACTCCTAACTGCCATACCCTGTAGGCCTGGTCACCCCTAAGTGCCCTCCCCTGCAGGCCTGGGTCCCCACCAACTGCCCTTCTCTGCAGGCACAGTCATCCCAAACTTCCCTCCTCTGACAGCCTAGTCAACCCCAACTGCCCTTCCCTGCAAACCTGGTTTCTCCCAACTGCCCTTCCTTGCTGGCCTTATTGCCCACATCTGCCCTTCCTTGGAAACCTGGTCCTTGCCAACTGCTCTCCCTTGCTGGCCATCTTGTGGTGGCCATCTTGTGTCCACATAAGGGCAGGATCTTTGACCACATGGGGGCAGTCATCTTGTGTGTTGGAGTGATGGCTAATCTGTATATTACTCTTTTATTAGATAGGATAGAGTCCTGATGCACAGGTGGGGGCCAGCTGGCTTGCCCTGAAGGGTGTTCTGGATCAGGGTGGGTGTTCCCTTGGGGTATGGGGTGGCCTGGGTGAAGGGCTTGTGTAGGATAGGATACATATATACATATACATACACACATTAGAGATCCAATGCCCTAAAATTCATGCAAGAGTAGGCCTTCCTTCTCCAGGCTGCTGCCACTGGCTTTCCTCCAGCACCCAGGACCTGGGCTGCCTTCCCTCAATACTCATGCAGGCACCCGGGACCTGGCTGGCTTTCCTCAGGATCTGGCTTCGTCGGGAAAGATGTCCAGAATAATGTCTGGAAGATGTCTGGTCTAATTAGCATATTACACTTTATATATATATATATATATATATGTGTGTGTGTGTGTGTGTGTGTTTGTGCGCGCGCACATCTGCGTGCAAATATATATATAATAAATGTGGATCAGAAGATAGCATATAGGAAATAATTTATAGAGAAAAAGATAAAAAACAAAAGAACAATATTTTATTTAGAAAATATTGTGGCCTGGTATCTTTCTTGCCCACATGAACCATTATTCACAGAAGATAAGTGGTGGCAGATGTGGCTTCATTATGAAAAGAACTTAGTGTCCAGCTACTGAGCAACTATACTTCTTAAAGATAATTAATCCTGAGCTCTCCTAATTGTACTTCCCTCTGCTCCTCTTTCCTCCTTAAATTTCTACCTGGCGTTTTCAGAAAATGATAGCAGTCTTGATAGGATCTAATGGTCTGAGTAATTTTTATACTGATCACATTCATAAACATCTCTTATAAGTACTAGTGTCCATGGTGGAATGATTAATCTGAAAACATTGTCATTTATTTCATTAAGAGCTGATTAGGAATTATATATTATCATGTGTGTTATTTTTATGTAATATGTATCCTATCTAATAAAAGAGTAATATGTAAATTGATCATACCTCCACTACCCCCACAAGCCATGCCCACCAGCCAATCAGGAGCAATTATGCAAATTAACCCAACCAAGATGGCTGCAGCCACAGAGTGAATAGGAGGCTTGGGTTTCCCCAGCAATGAAGGAAGCCAAGCTTCCCCCACACCCTGGCGGGCTATGGACTCAACTTAAGGCTACAAAGTTTCAATTACAGAAGATAAATAAATCCTGACAAAAATGGCTGCAACCATGGATTTGGAAAGAGCAGGAGGCATGGGTTTCCCCATTGATGGAGGAAGCCAAACTTTCTGCCTGCCCTGGCCTGCCCTAGCCTTTGCTCAATGCTACAAAGTTTCAATTATAGAAGATAAATAAATCCCAGATACCAGGGCCTCCACTTGGGTCACTGGGGGGTGTGTTCAGCCTGAAAACCACTACAGGCCCCTAGCCTAGGCCAACCCAAGCCCCAAGGGTACTCCCACACTAATCTGGGACACCTTTCAGCGCAAACCAGCAGGCCCTCACCTGTGCACCAGGCCTCTATCCTATCTTACAAAAGAGTAATATGCAAATTGACCATTACTCCAACACACAAGATGGCTTCCCTTATGTGGATACAAGATGGCCACCACAAGATGGCCAGCAGGGGCAGGACCAGGCCTGAAAGGAAGGCAGTTGTGGGTGATCAGTTCAGCAGGGGAGGGCAGTTGTAAGGGACCAGACCTGCAAGGGAGGGCAGTTGGGAGTGATCAAGCCTGCAGGGGAGTGCAATTAGGAGTGACCAGGCCAGCAGAGGAGGGAAGTTGGGAGCAACTAGTTCTGCAGGGAAGGGCAGTTGGGGAGGACCCAGACCTGCAGGGGAGAGCAGTTGAGGGGGACCAGGGCTGTAGGTGAGGGCAGTTAGGGGAGATCAGGCCTGCAGAGGAGGGCAGTTAGGGGCAATTGGGATGGCAGGGGAGCAGTTAGGCATTAGTCATATTGGCAGGGGAGTGGTTAGGGAGTGATCAGGTTGGCAGCAGAAGCGGATAGGAGAACTCAGTAAGGTAGGCAGGCGAGCAGTTGGGAGCCAGCAGTCCTAGATTGTGAAAGGGATGTCCGACTGCCCGTAGTTGGACATCCCTTGAGGGGTACCAGATTGGAGATGGTGAGGGATACACACACCCCCACCATGCATGAATTTCATTTACTGAGCCTCTAGTATATTATAAGAATCCTTTGTATATTACAGCTTTTATTTCTTGTCATACTTTCCTCTAGGAGCAAAGGGATAGGCATTGATAATATTAGCAGGGTTAATTTATAAGAAAAAAATAGTACTTTTTTGTATTTTATACATTTAACCAAGAAATTTTGAAAATCCCATGAGTATTCTCCTTGTGACTTTTGAGATATCACTGGGTAATAAGTATAATGCAGTGAAGGAGGAAGAAGATGATATTTGATCTGGGTGCCACTACAGGCTAGCAAGCTGCAGTTGGAAGGACCGTGATCCAGTGAAGCCTCCTGCTCTGGGATGACCCATCCTCCACAACCCAGGGAAATGGTCCCTCATCTCTGTCGCCTACTCTGGTTCTGTGTGTGCAAACCTTCATGCATGTGGTTTCTGACCTTCCTATCCATCATCTTCTCACAAGATGGTTAAAATTCTTCATGGCATTTTATATCAGTCTTGTCAAAGAGAAATATTATTCAGTCCACATTAGTAATTCAAAATTTTAGAATAACAACATTAACAAAAGTAAAAACAGTGAAATTAATATGAATAATCTATTTTACTTAATATTTAAACTACTATTTTAGCACATAATGTAAAAATCACTATCTTACCTTCTTTTCTTACACTAAGCTCCCAAATCTGGTTCATATTTTACCCATACAGTACATCCTCGCTTGAATCAGCCACACTTCAGGTGCATAATAGCCTAGTGGCTACCATATTGCTGAGCACAGCTCTAGATACTAGTAGTAGATATGATTCTCCTTCATGTGACCACAGGCCTAAATCAGCAGTTAGCTACCATATTGGAAATATTCTCTATTAGCATACTGAGGAAGCTAGAAATTAGATGACCATGTCCCCCACTTTAGAAGTCAAATAACACCCTTTCTTTTAAAGTTCATTCTGTCTTGGAACAAATTTACATTAATACCCATCCAACTCATAAGCAGAGCATATGAGACTTTATTCTGTCTCATTTAATCCCACACCTAGACATTAGGCTGTATACCCTTTCCTCTTAGAACTCTTCAATATCTAATTGTTAACAAAGCCCTTAAATGTCTTCATAATATGCTGGGCAGAAGTAAGCACATCTGTAGGAAATAAAAGAGAATTCCAAACTTAAGTGAGGTTGTGAATCATATAATCTATATACTATGCCGATAGACAATTAGAATATTCCTCATGAAACACAAAGCATGGTTATCTTTATTCAAATAGAACTAGATTCCAGTCCTGCCTTTATCATCTGTTTCTGTACCTAACATCTTCACAATAAGGAGTCCACTCAAACTGAAATAGAAAAAGTAATATTAATAGTACTTGATATTAAGAATTAAAATCGCAACTATACATTCAGTACATACTTGCTTTGGATCAGGTTCTCTGCTAAGGATTTCACATCCATTAATTAAATGTATTAAATGAAGCAAATAAATCTTATTAAATGAGCTAATATATATATAATATTGATACCTTTTATTGATGATCAATGCAGTCACTTTAATAAAACAAGAATATTAGTGTTAATTATTCTTTCCTTATTATTTTATAGGATGTGTTCAGTTTTCTTAACTGATGATAACATCTCAATTTTCATCATACACAGAAAACCTCTAAGGACAAAATAATGTATATTTATTATATGAATTCCCAGGATATATTTTGCTTATTTGCTTGTAAATCTTTGGTGCCTAATAGAGAATGAATGAATGAATGAATGAATGAATGAATGAATCCCAAAAGAGGGCATTTCTGAATTCAATAAGTCATGCTGTAACAAAGAAGGCTAAATCAATTATGTTTTCTATTCCATTTAGAAAGCTGTATTTACCAAACAGCCTCCAAAATTTGTCCAAGCATACTAAAGGAGATACATGTTGTACAGTCAGTAAACCAATACAAATGTTTATTTAAATGGAGGAATCAGATTCACTGAAAACAGAACTGATTTGCTTCTTGATATTCCTCTCCCTCTGTCTCTCTTAGCCACAGGTGTGCCTTAATTGTTAATTGCTGGAATAGATTGGAATACACAATGGCCAAACCTGTGTGTACTGAATAGTCATATGAAAGGGTCTCTGCTCTTTGCCAGCTTTCATATTTGGAGGTCCATTGAGTCTGTTTCCTCCACACACACCCAAATCATACAAAATAATGTATTTTTGGGGTGCTATATACATGTACAATAAAAACAAGCCATACTAGCCTGGCTGGCATGGCTCAGTGGTTGAGCGTCAACCTATGAACCAGGAGGTTAGGGTTCAATTCTTGGTCAAGGCAAAAGTCCCGGTTGGGGATCAATTCCCAGTGGAGGGGAAGGGTATAGGAGGTAGCTGATCAATGGTTCTCTCTCATCACTAATGTTTCTATCTCTCCCTCTCCCTTCCTCTCTGAAATCAATAAAAATATATTTAAAAACACATACTAAATTATTTCTGAGCTAATGTTGAGTTAATGCCTCTTGTGTAAAAACTTCTAATATAAATTCTAATTTAAAATACTTTATAAGAGTGATCAAAATTTCTTGATAAAGGTATCAACATTCCTGAGAAAACTTAATATTCACATGTAAAAAGAAAAACTAGCCCCCTATTTTGTATTACTCATAAAAATTAATTCTAGAGAGATTAATTGGTTAAGTTTAAGACTAGAATCCACAAGTCTTCATAGAAACAGAGTTATTTCACATGAGTCTTGGCAATGACATTTTGGATATGATACTTAAAGCACGTGCAACAAAAGCAGAAATAAACAAGTGGGACTACAGCAATCTATAAAGCTTCTGCATTACAAAAGAAACACTCAAAATAATTAAAAGCTAATTTATGGAATGGGAATATTTGCAAACTATGTATCTGATAAGGAGTTAATATTCAAAATATATATGGAACTCGTTAAACTCAATAGCAAAAAAAAAAAAGAAAGAAAGAAAGAAAAAGAAAAAAAACAAACAATTCTATTAAAAATTAGCAAAGAACCTAAATAAACCATTTTCCTAAGGTATATAAAAGGTCAATAAGTACATGAAAGGTGCTAAATATTACTAGTCATCAGGTAAATGCAAATCAAAACCACAATCAGGTATCACCTCACACCTGTTAGAATAACTATTATAAAAAATACAAGGATAGCAAGTGCTGATGGGGATGTAGAGAAAAAGTAACCCTTCTGCATTGTTGGTAGAAATGTAATCAGTATAGTCATTATTAAAAAAAAATAGTATGGAATTTTCCTCAAAAATTTAAAAATGTAACTACCATATAATCCAGCACTTTCATTTCTGGGAATATATTCAAAGGAAATGAATACACTGTATGAAGAGATAGGTACACTCCCATGTTCATAACATCATTATGTAGACTAATCAAGACATGGAAATAATATAAGTGTTAATCCATGGATGAATAGGTAGAGAAAACATACGTATGAAAGAAATATAGAAAAATAATATATATGAAAAATAAAATATATTTTTGTAAATTTATACAGGCATGTTTAATAATATATGTATATCAAATATTTAACTAATAAATATTATATATTATATTATATTTATACTAGGGGCCCAGTGCATGAATATATACACTTTGAGAGGAACTGTGGGCTGCGAGGCTACAGTAGGCACAGGAGTGGGTCGCTGCCCATCCTCTGTGTCCCCACCCAAACCCTCCCGCTGCAGCCCCTATCCCCTGTCTGCCAGCAGCCCAGCTCCTGCTGCCACCGCTCTCATGCACTGATGGCACTGGCCCCAATCACACCCGCTGATGGGGTGAAGCAATTGGTGCTGGCACCAGCAATGGGTATGAGTGGTGGCTGCTGTTCCAATTGTCCCTCAGGAACAGGGGGAAGTGGAGAAGCCCTCAGGGGCATTTGGGGTCAGCAGCCAGCACTCATATCCACTAATGGTACCAAGTGATTGAGACCAGTGCCAGTGCCACAGCTAGTGCAAATGGTGGCCATCGCGCCATCTGCAGATGTGAGTGGGGCCATCGCCAGCAGCAGGTATGAGAGGCAGCCCCAATTGCCTCTCAGGTGCAAGGGGAGGTAGAGAAGCCCTGAGGGGCGATCAGCGCTGGCAGCCACCACTCACACCTGCTGATGGCACCAAGCAATTGGGACTGGCACCGGGTGTGAGTGGGGCCAGCACTGGCAGCAGGTGTGAGTACTTGGCAGGATCATGGTATGTGGGAGCAAAGAATTTTCAGTATCCACCAGAGGCTGACCCTGATGACAGAAACTGGAGCCCAGCCTTGGCCTGTTGCCTCTGCTCAATTGCTCTACCATCCTACCACAGCTGATGCCCACCATGTTCCATGCTCTGCTACCTACTGCTTATGCCCGCCATGTTCCACATGCACCCCCTGATGGTCAGTGCATGTCATACCAACCAGTTGCTTGGTTATTCTTCTGTTCGGTCTATTGGCATATTATGGTTTTTTATATATATGAAAGGAATATGTTATTTTTAGCAACGTGGATGAACCCTGTGGGCATTTTGCTAAGTAAAATAAATCAGACAAAGAAAGACAAATACTGTACAACTCACTAATATGTAGAATCTAAAAGCAAAACAAAATAGGAAATTCATAGACTAATAGATCAGATTTGCATTAACAGAGGTGGCAGATTAAGGGGTGGGGAATTAGAAAAGGGTGGTCAAAAGATGAAAATTTCCAGTTATGAGATAAAAAAAGTACTGGGGGGTGTAATGTGCAACTTGATGGCTGTAGTTAACACTGCTATAGGGTATATTTGAACATTGTTAAGAGAGTAAATCCTAACAGGTGTTAGCACAAAGAAAAAATGTTAACCAAACTTACTGTGATAATTATTTTAAAATATATGTAAATCAATTCATTATGTGAGTGTGTAGGTTAAATTTATACAGTAATATATGTCAATTGTATTTCAATAAAATTGGAAAAACCTGAAATGAAAAAAGATGATTAGCATTTTGTATTAAATAATATTTTGAAAGAAAATCATTGCTTTTAACTTTTCCTGTCCAATCAAACTTATATCAAGAAAATATATTTTATGTATCTACATTTTCTATTTAAATGAATTGTAAATTAATTGGTAATTTGGATGTGAACATATATCAGAGTAATATATTATTATTTTTACACCTGGGCTGTTTACTTAAAGTACTTCCATTATAAAAGAACAAAAATGATTAAAGGGTAAATTTTTCATTGTAATGACTCAAGAATTCTGGTCTAAACTTTTGGGATATTTCCAAAGCCAGTATTAGAACTTATGATGACAGGTTTATGTCAAATAAAAGAGATTATAATTCTTTACACATGATCATCTGGGAGAGATTTTAGATGAACTTTTATACTTAAAACTTCAATATTATTTCTTAAAGAGAAGTGGCTGTAAAAATATGCCTCCACCTCTCTCTCACTTTTTCTTTTCTTTCCTCCCTTCCCTCCCTTCTTCTCTTCTTTCCTTCCTTTCTTCCTTCCTCCCTTCCTTCTTCTTCGTAGAGAAATAATGCTTCATAGATTGATGTCATGTGAGTAGAAGTAATAAGATCCATACATCATTGCCCTAAAAGATCAAAGACTATTGCCTGAGGGGGAAATGAGCTTGTTTCAGAAGGTCTTGTAACTACTTTGTTCAAATGAACAGTATGCACAGTCCTGGTAAAGAGCTTCCTGGAAGCCTATTCTCTGTCTGCTTACAATGCTATTGGCAAGATATCTAACTTGTAGGAATGGTAGTATGTGATCGCCAGATACCCTGCTGTACCTTCACTGCATGAAGATTCACGCAAACTAGAACTGGGTTTAATGGATAGAGGTCAGAAAACATAGCTTGAAGATTCATTGAAATTCAAAGGCACTATACAAAATGAAGGAAGTCATTAAATTTATGAGCATTCTTAAGCCATCCTAGTTTCAGGACCTTTATACCATTCAAAGTTGAGTCAGAGAACTCCAGCCAGGAAGGTTTATAGATTTCTGAGTCTGTCTTTAAATTATATAACTACTAGAAGCCTAGTGCATGAAATTTGTCCAGCCTGCATTCTCTTCAATCTGGGTCCCCTTGAGGGATGTCCAACTGCATGTTTAGGGCTGATTCCACCTAAACAGGCAGTCAGACATCTTCTCACAATCCAGGACTGCTGGCACCCAAATGCTCACCTCCCTGACTTCCTGATTTCCCCTAACCACTTCTGCCTGCCAGCCGGATTACCCCCTAACCACTCTCCTGTAGGCCTGGTACACCCTAACTGCTCTCCCCTGCAGGACTGGGTTCCCCCCAAAACTGCCCTTTCCTGCAGGCCCAGTTACCACAAGTTCCCTCCTCTGGTGGCCTGGTCACCCCTAACTGCCCCCCCCCCACAGGATTGATCACTCCCAACTGCTCTCCCTTGCAGGCCTAGTCCCTCCCAACAGCCCACCCCTGCTGGCCTGATCACCCATAACTGCTCACTCTTACAAGCCTGGTCACTTCCAAGTGCCCTTCTCTGCTGGCCATCTTGTGTCCACACGGGGGCAGGATCTTTTGACCACATGAGGGCAGCCATCTTGTGTGTTGGAGTGATGGTCAATCTGCATATTACTCTTTTATTAGATAGAATAGAGGCCTGGTGCATGGGTGGGTGCCAGCTGGTTTTTCCTGAAGGGTATTCCAAATCGGGGGTTCCCTTGGGGTGTGGGGTGGCCTGGGCAAGGGGCCTGTGGTGGTTCGCAGGCTGGCCACACATCCCTCGGTGACCCAAGTGGAGGCCCTGGTATCTGAGATTTATTTATCTTCTACAATTGAAACTTTGTAGTCTGGAGCAAAGTCAAGCCTCCTGGTCACTCTGTGGCAGCAGCCATTTCTGTTAGGATTTATTTATCTTCTATAATTGAAACTTTGTAGCCTTAAGCAGAGGCCAAGACAGGCCAGGGCTGCAGAAGTTTGGCTTCCTCTATTGCAAGGGGCAGCTCTAGCCTCCTGCTCTCTCCAACTCTGTGATTACCACCATTTTTGTTGGGATTTATTTATCTTCTATAATTGAAACTTTATAGCCTTGAGTAGAGGCTGGGCCCACCAGGGTGTGTGGAAAGCTTGGCTTCCTCCATCACCTGGGAAACCCAAACCTCCCTCCTACTTGCTCAGCGGCTACAGCCATTTTGTTGGCATTAATTTGCATAGACTCCCCTAATTGGATGGTGAGTATAGCAGAGTTGTGGTTAATTTGCATTTTACTCTTTTATTAGATAGGATTTACTAAACAAAAAATTACAGAGAATTTAAAAAAATTCAAACAAAAAGTGCATAAAATATTCTCTCTATCCTCCCCTTCCAATCCCTCTAAAAATATTAATAAAGCCCTCACTGGTTTGGATCAGTGGACAGTGTTGTCCTATGGCATAAAAGGTCTCAGCTTTGATTCCGGTCAAGGGCATGTACCTTGGTTGCAGGCACATACACAGTCAGGAGTGTGCAGGGGGCAGCTGATTGATATTTCTCTCTCATTGATTTTTCTGACTCTCTATCCCTCTCCCTTCCTCTCTGTAAAATGTCAAAAATTATATTTTTTAAAAAATCAATAAAAGCACATTAAAAATTTAAAAAATTAAAAACTCCACATTATTCAGTTTTCTGTTTTCAATGAGTCATCTATAAAGTGAAATAATTTGGATGAATAAATAAAGTTAAGTCATCAAGAGCAAGATCATTATTTCTCACTTCAGAAGATCTATAAAAGGGCATGGTGGGGAGGAAAACCAAGATAGCGGCATAAGGTAAATGACCTATAAATGCAGCCTCTAACAACCACAGCAAAACTACAACTAAAAGATAAAACAATTATCACCCAGAAGGACAGGAAAGCTGGCTGAGTAGAAGTTCTACAAAAAGAAGGATAGAAAAAGTGCATTGAGACCAGGTAGGAGGTGCAGAGGAGTGGAAAAATAGAGGTATGGAGGCATGCAAATTGGGCTGGTGACTGAGTGCACAATTTTTTTTTAAATCAGGAAGGAGATACAAGCTCCCAACTTCTCTGAACTCCAGTTCTGGCAAGACTCTGGGGACCCAGACTCCTATAGGAAGAAGCTGGACTGTCCAGTATTGGGGTGGAAAGTGAGGTTGGCTTTCTTGCAGAGGTGCTTGCAATAATTGCTGTTTACTGCACTGGGGCACAGGACGCACAAATGCAAAAACACAGAGATGTAGATATGGCTGACTGGCAGCCATTGCTGTTTGCTATGCCCTAGGGAATCCCTGAGACCCCACTGCACCCAATTTACAAACCCACCCAAACTATGTGCAGCAGCTTTTGCATGTGAATGGCCTGCCCTTTTGCAGCTTAACCTAACAAATTGCAGCTGGGTCAAACAACTCCAAAACTTCCAAACTCAAACAAAGAGGAGAAATATGCAGATATCACTGTAGCTCCTGCTGGGTGGCATCAGACAGTAGCTGACTTGCACCTCCTTGGAGATCCAGGAGCCAATGTACCTAGTGGTCAGTGAGAGACAACACCAGATTTCAACTCCTCACACCCATAAGTGAAAAACTAAGAGGCAGACTTAGTGAGTACCAAAGCCTCAATGAAGCAAGTCCTGACCCCTAAGGTGTCTCTAACACATCAGTTCTTCCATTATCGACACAGCTGTTCCTCAGAGCCAACTGGCCTGGAGGTCACTTCCTCCCAGTATACCAAACAGCAATCAAGGCTTAAATACAACAAGCTGTGCATCCAGCCCACAAAGGGGTGCACCAAGAGTGTCCATATCAGGTGATTGGGGAGGCTGAAAGGTCCCAGATTGGATTCTCGTAGTGGGCATGTACCTTGCTTGGGGGCACATCTCCAGCAGGGGGCATGCAGGACGTGGCTGATCAATGTCTCTCATCGATGTTTCTGACTTTCTATCCCTCTCCCTTTCTGTGAAAAATCAATAAAATATATTTTTTAAAAAAAGGAATCCAAAGAGGACCACACCAAGGCACATCATAATTAAAATGCCAAGGGCGAAAAACAAAGAGAGAATCTTAAAAGCAGCAAGGAAGAAACATCTAGTTACCTATAAGGACATATCTATATGACTGTCAGTTGATTTCTCAACAGAAACGATGCAGGCCAGAAGGGAGTGGCAAGAAATATTCAAAGTGATGAATAGCAAGTACCTACAATCAAGATTACTCTACCCAGCAAAACTATCATTTAGAATTGAAAGTTAGATAAAGAGTTTCACAGAAAAGAAAATGCTAAAGGAGTTTATCACTATCAAACCAGGATATTTTTATGAAATGCTGAAGGGTATTCTTTAAGAAGAAGAGGGAAAAAAAGGTAAAGATAAAAATTATGAACAACAAAGCGGCAACCAATACATATCTATCAACAAGTGAATCTAAAAATCAAATGAAAAAAATATCTGATGAACAGAATAAACTGGTGAATATAATAAAATCAGGGGCATAGAAAGGGAGTGGAGTGACAATTCTCAGGGGGAAGGGGGTGTAAGGGTTGCAGGAATAGATTGGACAAAAATCTTACACCTATGGATGAGGACAGTTGCTGAGGTTAAGGGCATGGGGTAGGGATGGTGGAATCAGGTGGAGGGGAACTATGGGGGGAAAAAGAGGAACATCTGTAATAATCTGGACAATAAATATTTATTTTAAAAAATAATGACAGAAAAAAAGGTGACCGACAAAAATAAAGTGGGGGCATAGAGGGGGTCCTCAATCTGATAATTTGCAAGCACAAATATATGAAGGAAAAACTTGAAATGTGCATCCGAGTTGCAGTTTCAACAATAAGTAAAAACTAACTTCTTTCTAAGTCTAGCTTTTCTCAGATGCAAGGCAGATCAATTTGTAATTTGTGTTAAAAGGAATCTCGTATTTGGTGACACCTAACCTATACATCAAAATAAATAGGGATCCTGCTATTTGTAATTACATTGATTTTACTCCATATTCGTTATTAATCCAGTTGGCATACCAGTATGTATAATGTATATATTAATTGAGAGCCATTACATAGTTATTACAAATTATATATATATATATATATATATATATATATATATATATATATATATATATATATATATATATTGGACTAGAGGTGAGATATCTGTGTATAACTTTTGGTGATAAATTTTAATTTTCTGACCTTAGTGTCCTTATTTATAAAATGATCAATGTAAAAAAGTAAAGGGCTAGAACTAGATGTCTGATGACTTAGAACATTTTTGGGGTGTGTGTATAATGAGATATATGGTCATGCTTGTACCTATATTTTCTCCTCTTCCTAATATAAAAAGCCTAATTGATTGACTTGGTTATTTTCTTGATACTTAAAGAGAGAATTATTATAAAGCAAAATAAAGTTTGTTTATTCTGTTTTCTAGGTTTTGCTCTAAGGAATTAGTTTGTTTTGAAAGAAGGTATTAGATATTTCTGTGAACCTGAATTAAGAATAAGAATAAATCACAATTATAAAACAGGTTTATACCAAGGTTCATCAATAAACAAATATCCTTGACTCTTTTACTTTTTAAACTACACAAAATATTATACCTGACTTATCTAGTTATCTTGAATTCTGATTTATCCCCATTAGATTCTAAGTAATTATCTGTTCAGATGAAGTAAAGAAATATATCATCTCCATTTTATATGAGGTGTTGACATTTATTGATTTAATGTTCTTTTAAAATCTTTTGGGGAAATGGTTTTTAAACTATAATAATAAGTTGACAGAAATTAATTAATACACCTAAACTAGAGTAACATTTTGGCATGTAATTCATTGTCAAAATTATGGCTGTGAATTTTATTTTTATTCTTTGTTGGAGTAAGAAAAATTATGCAGGCATACGTAGGTTTTATTAATTTATTTGTTATAATTTCTACTGATCCTCTGTGAGCTAGTGTTTGAGGATACTGCTCTATTAAAAAACATAATTATTTTTTTCAGATTCTGACCATGCATTTTTATATTTGCTGGTATTGCTAGTCTGAATGTTCTTCAAAAGAAAATCTTTGACAAAATATTTTACTCTAAGTCATTTAGGAAGAAGAAATAGATAAAATAATATGAATGTACTAAATTATTAATAGTCAGACACTTCTGCATTAATATTTAATAAGAAACTGTGTTGTAATGTAACATGCAATGTAAACTTTACTAACTATGTAAAAACATGTAGCATAAAAATCACTCAGATTACTTTTATCACCCTCCAAAACAGATGTAACTAAACAAATGATGTTTTTCTAGAAATACATAAGTAGCCCCTCCTTCTTTTTTACCTCATAATTCCTTTCATGTTCTTCACCTTGCTGCTTTATCAGCTTTCTATAATAATTTACATATTACCTATCCTCTTTGGTTTTTGCTTGTTTTTAACTTTATAACAACAGGAGCGTAGTTTCTCTTTGTCAATATGCAAATACATCACACTTAGAAGTAATTACTATTTGTTCAGGTATAATTGCATCTATATATGAAAGCTAAATATAATATTGGAATACAACAGTTCCTTTTTATCAGTTCCATTCTTAAGCCTCTTTAAACCAGAATTTATCTAAAACCAATAATAATTTGTTTTCAACTAATTATATTAAAGGGGCACTAATGGAGCATATCAACGTCACTCAAAACAAGTATTGTGAGCTAATTTTGCCTCAGTAGAAAATAAAGACATAGTAGAAAGTTCTAAATATTAAATTTTATCTTTAGCTGAATTCTTGCCTTATTTGAAATCTGTGTAAAGAATAGCCCATTTTAGGAATCTGTATCTAATTGTACTGTTTTTTGATATAAAACTATTTTTCTTGTTACAAGTTTCTATGTCACATTGTTAAATCTGAAGTCTGAGACCAAGGAATATAGAACCAACAAAATGGACCATATGTAGCATCATTGCATAGAATGATTGGAGTACTCTCAGGAGGTACCATAGCTTAGTGCTAAAAAAAACAACAAACACAAAATCCAAAAAACTAAGACATGGAAGGCAAAAGTTTGTCTTATGGAATGGTTTAAACAACTTTTACTGCAGGAAATAAAACTGGCTTAAAATTTTATTTCATATTGATTAGGTAAATGAGCTTGAAAACATAATTTCACTTCAAAATTATTGCTTTTTGTACAGTATTTTCAGTTTGACTTTGGAAAACCTTTTATTCTCTGCCAATTATGTTACCACAGGTGTTTTTCTTTGGCATTACTTATCTGTATGCTATTGTATTTTATTATATAACTAGAGTACTGTTGCACAAAATTTATGCATGGGGTTTGTCTTTCAGCTCAGCCTGCTCCCTCTTCAATCTGTGACCCCTTGAGGGATGTCTGACTGCCTGCTTAGGTCCGATCCTACTCACAATCCAGGACTGCTGGCTTCTAGCTGCTCACCTGCCTTCCTTCCCGATTATTCCTAACTGCTTCTGCCTGCCAGCCTGATCACCCCTTAACCACTTCCCTGCCATCCTGATTGCCCCTAACTGCCCTACCTGTGGGCCTGGTCACTCCTAACTGCCCTCCCCTGCAGGCTTGGTAACCCCCAATTGCCCTTACTTGCAGGCCTGGCCCCTCCCTGTTGCCCTCCCCTGCTGGTATGATCACCCACAACTTCCCTCCCTTGCAGGCCTGGTCCCTGCCAACTGCCCTCCCTGCTGGCCATCTTGTTGTGGCCATCTTGTGTTCACATAGCATCAGGATCTTTTGACCACATGGGGGCAGTCATCTTGTGTGTTGGAGTGATGGCCAATCTGCATATTACTCTTTTATTAGAAAGGATTGAGGAGGCCTGGTGCACAGGTGGTGGCCAGCTGGCTTGCCCTGAAGGGTTTTACAAATCAGGGTGGGTGTTCCCTTGGGGCGGGGGGTGGCGTGGGTGAGGGGCCTATGGTGGTTTGCAGAGAGGCCACACACCCTGGCAACCCAAGTGTAGGCCCTGGTATCTGGGATTTATTTATCTTCTACAATTGAAACTTTGTAGCCTGGAGTGGAGCCAAGCCTTCTGCTTGCACAGCTATTGAAACTTTGTTGCCTTAACCAGAGGTCTGGGCCAGCCAAGGTATGTGGAAAACTTGGCTTTCTGCATTGCCAGGGGCACCCCAAGCCTCCCTCCTGCTCTCTCTGTGGCCATAGGCATCTTGGTTGGGTTAATTTGCATAGTTGCTCTGATTGGCTGGTGGGGGGTATGGCTTGTGCATGTCGTGGAGGTGCAGCCAATTTGCATATTACTCTTTTATTACATAGGATTGTAGTATACCTGATATTTAACCCTTTAAATCTTATTTTGTGCTAGAAGATCAGTACACGGAATCACGCAGCCCCACCCATCTACTGCACCCTGTCATGTTGGAAGCCCCGCCACCTGCACCAGTCTTTGATCATTACAACATTAGGGCCACAGGCCTTTTATAATATAGATTAAAGGCATACACAAGTTTTTAAATGGGGATAAACAAGTTTTACTGAAAGTATGAAAATCATTCCAAAGAATGTATAAATCTGACTTAGCAGGTTTGGACTTTCTGAATTAAACAGACTAGCTGGAGAATAAGTTCAGGAAATATATTCATTGTTAGAAGTACATTGATCCCTCTTGAGACTTGGCCTTTAAAGTTGTTTTATTACAAACCTTATACAAAAATCTCTATGTAAAAATCTGTCCTTAACTTTCTGGTGTGTAGGTCCTGACACCTAGTCATTTCCTATTGAATGTCCATCAAGTGTTATTCTTTTGCATTTTTTAAGAATTTAAAGTCTCATATATCCAATTGCACACTCATTCAAAATCCCAGCAGCTTTCACCATGATTATTCACATTCCTGATTAATCCCTGAAGCACAAGGGAAAACTCACCTAACTGCATGAAAAAATAAAAAACCTATAGCAAGAGAGAAGACTAATGATTATACAGAGAAGAGCACTTTTTTTAGCCTCATTTTTTCTCTAGTTCATGTACCTACAATAACTAAAAATCAAGTAATATGTTTTTATTATTTGATTTGGTAGAAAAGTTTAAGTACTTTCAGTTTATAAACCCCTAAACACTTAAGCTAACACATGTCATAAGTTACCAAACAACAAGAATGATAGTGATTCAATATAAGATATATTTGGAAGAGTACTTTTTGATGAAATTAGTATTTCAAATTTTATTTTATTACTTTATCTTATTATTTCTACCTTAGGCCATTCAATTTTAACATGATTAATTATTGTCAGCACATGCAGTGAGGTAGGTTTGATGCTTTCTGATAGAAAATGCGTGGTGACTGTAAGTTTATTGTGCATTGCTAGAGAAGCAAGTGTGAAAAAATTTTAGCAAGGCCAATAGCATTATGATGATAAGTGTGATTTTAAAAAATAAAGAGAGATGGTTGTTCATGTTGAGAATCTCATCAAAAACTTCAAGTCTGGGCTGCTTCAGCATTCTGAATAATCCTGCAAATTTGATTATTTCTAAATGTGATCAAGTGAAAAATATCAAAAATTTCTGTTCAGGCTTTAAATGAATGTAGTTTGAATAAAAGCTGAGCCCTCATGAAAAATGAATATCTTATAACCCTGGAGTTGTAAATAAATAGTTCAAAGCCATGATTATTCTGTAAAAGTTTGAGACAGAATTAGGAATTCTTGATTAAATCAACAGAGGGGAAAAAGAACAGAAAAATGCAAAAATTGAAAATATGACTTTGATGGATTGTATTAGACAATATTCTTTGCTGTGTAGCTTTGTTGAAACTTTTTAGAAGGTCACAATATTACCTGTTCTACCTCTAAGGACCTGAGACTTAAATTACTTGCTTTCCTTTCCCATTTGTGATTCATGGTCCTGGCTGGATTCTTGGAACATAGTAGACATTCTGTTAATGAATCAGCGAAATAAACCGTATACCATGTAGTTAGTAGCTATTTTTTGTGTTTGGTTTTTTTTTTCATAAATGTAATATTGTCAATGATTTCACTTTCTCAGTTAATTTTTCTTTTACCAAATACTCTTTCCATATCTAGTTTGAAACATATTTAACTAGTAGAATGGCCTCAACAACCTGTAATGATAGAAAATTTTCTCTCAATTGCTCTTTCAAGGACATGAATTTGTATTTCTCTTCACATTTTCTCCAAAATATTTCATAAGTACTTATTAATTGTATTTGTGTTAAAGAATAGGATACATCATTTATAAGAAATATCAAGTTCTTGCCTTTAATGAAGCTTATATTTTAGTGAAAGATAAACACATAAAACATAAAATTATCTATAATAATAAAAGGGTAATATGCTAATTTAACTGGACATCCTTCCAGAAGACCTATCAGACGAAGCCAGGGCTGCAAGGAAAGCCTGGGTCCCTGGTGCTGGGAGGAAGCAAGTGTCGGCAGCTGGGGGAAGAAAGGCCCACTCTTGCACAAATTTTGTACATCAGGTCTCTAGTATCATATAATATCAGATAAGTGAAACCAAAAGAATATGGAGTAACAGAGGCTATTTTAGACAGAAAAATCAAGGAAGGTCTCTAAGCTGAATTGGCATTGAGAACAAGATATTTCAGGAAAATTAAATGGCAAATGCAAAGATTCTAATGCAAGGTAGAGCTCTTTGAAGTGGAGAATTAGATATCCATGTAGGTAGAAATTGGGTTTATGAGTAAGGTGGAGATTGATAAAAAAAAAGAAAATTGGAAAAGTAGGCAAAACTAGATATTGTATGGCCAAGGAGGCATTTATATTTTATTCAGATTGTGATGGAAGTCACTAGAAGTTTTGAACAGAGCGTGATATGATATAATTTAGGTATTAAAATGAACATATTGACTGCACTGTGGCAAATTGACTGAATAGAAAAGAAAACAGAAGCAAGAAAATAAGGGATCTTCAGCAGCCTACAATGATAAAGATGGATCATATGAAAAGTGGTAAGAACTATTTGGATTCAGTATTTATTTTAGGGCAGGGACAACAGACTTGCTGTATATTGGATGAAGGTATAAAGAAAAGACAGGAGTCAAATTTTGGCTAAACTAACCCTTAATAATGGCCCTGCTTATCCAAGTTGAGGAGAAAAGAAGTATCAGGTTTGGATTTGGGAATTCAGGTTTCTGTTTTAAGCATTTCTAAAAATGACATGCAAAGTCAAGTGGATATTAAATATCCAATTAGAAATACTAAGTGATTGGTATAATCAATGAGTTTAAACCATGACAAGAGAATAGAATTTATGTGTAAAGTAAAAGTCTTCAGCTTATAAAAACAATTGTATTACAACCATGAACCATTGGGTCTTCTTACCCAATTTAATGTCCAAGATATTGGGAGTTTATTTGGCACAAAGTTGCCAGTTCTGTTCCCATTTATTTATTGGAGCGAAACTTAGGATTGTGACTAGTCCTCAGATTTACCCTATTTTCAGGTGTTTTGCTTCTGCTTTCTCCACTTGTGTGACTGTTGATTGTAGTGACTCCTCAGGTTTTGATGTTATCATACCTGCTGCCTGAATGATTCTACTGAAGGTTGTAAGGAAAAGGAGTTTTAGAAAAAGAAAGTCTATTTTTCCCATTTTTACTCTCAGTTGTGATTTGCTTTTAGAACTTCTCAAACTTCTCTATGCATACAAATCAGCTGGATATAATTTTAAAAAGCAGAATTTGACCCATGGGCTCATCTAAGAATCTAAGTTCCTAGGCCATACTTTGAATAGCATAACATTACACGACCATATACATGGACTTCTTGTGATATGGCTACATAGTTAATGCTGACATACTTCACTGTTATTCCTCATGCATGCCTACTGTTTCAGAATGGCTGATCAGAAAGGACATTATTTTAAAAAGTGTTTTATGTAGTGTGGAGATATCTTAATTGACTACATGTTCACAAAATTCACTTTATTGGTCTACTGAAGAAACTTCCTTAAATGTTTCTTGCATTTTAGCTATCCTGTATCCATTTCCCCTAATTTAATTCAAATGATCTCCATTTCTTTTTTTTAGAATTGTTCTACGTCCATTATATCAGGTTATGGTGGATCTTTCAATCAATATATTTGATTTTTTTAAAAATGAAAGAGCAGATTTGTGACATTCAAACAAATTGGACTTCTTCTCCTAGTACTTTTCAGTAATAATGAAGTACAAAGAAAAAATAATTTATATGCTTTTATACAAGGACAATCCCTTAATGAAAATCTGGAGTAGTCCCAACCAGACATGTATTTTCCAAGCCTTATTATTATAGCTGTTACTTATTTATGTCCCTCTCTAGTCTTCAAATAAAAGTATTTTTATCTAGTTATTTAGATTTGGAGTATAAACTCATAGACAATGAAATTTGGCTGTGTGAAACTTTCTTTTATCTAAAGAATTTTAGTATCACCCTTTTTGATTAAAAGGAGAAGACATGTTACTGAAGTAATTTCACAAAATAATCTTCCAGCAATAGACATTTTTTTTTACAAAGTTACCTTGCAAAAATGTGATAACTAAGATAATTTTAGTTGTGGGTTCATAGTAAAATATTGCTGGAGATATATTAATTAATTATTCATATACCATAATAGGACCAACTCCTGTTCATTTAAATTATCATTCATGAGGAAAGCTAAAAATAATATCATATTAAAAATAAAACTGCCTCAAACTTAAAAGAAATCCTTTTAATGTTTCATTATATATAACTAATGACCCAATGCATGGAGTAGTGCACACTGAAAATAAATTAATGGGGGGGTAGCTGGTGGGGCAGGACTGGGTGAGATAGGCCAGACACAGCCTGGAGCCAACCTCCCATGGTCCCTCCTCAGCCGGCCACACCTGGGGTGGCACCATGGCTCCCAGGGCATCTTCAGAGTGAGTAGGGTCCCTCAGGCAGGTGGGATCCCTAGGCCTGGCCTGTGGGAATTGGGCTGAAATCAACTTTCCAATATCCCCAGAGGAGTCCCGAAATATGAAAGGGCACTCTGCAAAGTTGATGTTGTACAAGGTGTGGAACAGAAACGCAAGTGTGTAATAAACCAGATTCGGGCCGACAGTGCCCCAGAAACAACATAACCCTGGCCCCTTGAGGAATTGGCTCCTCCTCTCTGGTTTCAGAGTCAGTTACCAGAGAACCACCTCTGCCAAATCACTGCAGTTCCACAGCTCCTGAATTGAGCATCTGCCCCCTGGGGATCAGTGTGCATCACAGAGACCAGTCAGAAGGGCAGAAGGATACTTAGCATATTAACCTTTTATATTATAAAAGATAGATAGTAGTAAATTAACTGGTGATATAGAATGCCTTTCATGATTAAAACTCTTTCACTCACTCAAATTTGAATGGCAGTGCTTCATGTTGAGTACTTATTTATTTTTGGTACGAGTAAATTTCCAAAGAAAGCTCTGATAACTTCTACAGTCTATACACAACCAGTTAGAGGCTTTATATATTTGATCAGCAGATGTTCTGGAATTCATTTTTCCATAATTCTTCAATGCTGTTGACATAAACTCTATCTGGATATCCTGTAGATTTATTTCAACTAGAAATAGATTTCAGAAGCATGAAATGATGGGAAATTATTGTAATGTACATCTGGGTCTTATAAAAGTAGGTCTTTAATACTCTCAGAACTTTCAAGAACATACATATCTGTATTATTTCTATTATTTTATCTAATGTAAAATGAATGCTCACAGCATAATAAAGTCAGGTAACATCTGACTAGCAATAAACCCTTGGTATATAAAAACAGTATTTTTAATTTATAATGCATAGGCTTTGAGGAAATGATCTATTTAATCTAAGATGTCAAACCTATCAGTATTATTTTTAGTATTTCTTTATTATTTTTATGATATCTGCAGAATATTTAGTGATATCTCATTTCATTCCTGAGATTGGCATTTTTCTATTCTCTCTCTCTCTCTCTCTCTCTCTCTCTCTCTCTCTCTCTCTCTCTCTCGTCAGTCTTCCCAATTTTACCAATATTTTTCAAAAAGCCAGGTTTTGTGTCAATGATTTCTCCTATTGTGTTTCTGTTTTCTATTGCATTGATTTCTGCTGTTACTATATTCTTCCTGTGTTTTCTTTGGTTACTTTGCCCTTGCTTTTCCACATCTTGAGTTGGAAATTAAGATTATAAATTTGAGAATTTTTCTCTTTTTAAGTCTCTGCATTTAGGGCAACAAATTTCTCTCCTAGCACTGAGTTAGTTCTGTTTTATAAATTATTACATACTGTATTTTATTTCAATGTATTTATAAATTTCCTTTGATTCTTCCTCTGACCCAAAGACTACCTAAATGGTGATTTAATAGTTTGTATTTTAGTTTTCAGGTATTTGGTGATTTTCTAAATTTGTTATTAAGTTTCATTCTGTTGTGGCTGTAGAACACATTGCGTATGATTTCAATTCTTTTATATTTTCTGGTATTTGTTGTAAGGCCTAGAATATGGCCTATTTTGGTATATGTTCCTCCAGTGCTTAAAACTATTACATATTCTGTTTAGTTAAATAGTGTGCTCTAAAAATGTTGATTAGTTTCTGTTGGCTGATGGTTTTTCAAAGTTCTTAAATATTCTTGCTGATTTTCTGTCTAGTTGTTTTATCAGTTACTTAGAGAGGGTGTTAAGTCTCCAATTATAACTGTGAATTTGTTTATTCTCCTTTCAGTTCAATTAGTTTTTATTTCACACATTTTGCAACTATTTCTTTTGGTTCATATACAATTAATACTGATAAGTTTTCTTGGCCAGGGTGGTGACACCACTTTAAGTGTACAAAATCCCCCTTAGAGGAATTCTCTCCTCTCTTATTCCTCTTGTTTTGCTCCTGCTTCCTTGTATTTTGGATTCATACTATCTTTTATTTGTGGCCTTTGAGGACTTCCATTTTTCAATCAATTCAATAATGCATTTAGAATGATACTTTAAAATATTTTATCCAGCATTTTTAATTATTCTGAACTAGAGGCCTGATGCATGACAATTCATGCAAGAGTAGCCTTTCTTCCCCTGGCTGCCTCATTGGCTTCCTTCAGCACCTGGCACCCAGGCTTCCCTCCTCTGCCCGTACAATTGCTGATTTAAGTTTTTAATGATGACTGGTTTTAGATTTTTTAATCAGATAATTCTTACACTCTTTCATCTCAGTGTTGGCATCTATTTGTCTTTTTCACTCAGTTCTTCCTGATTCGTTTGGTATAAGTGATTTTAAATTGAAATCTGGATAGTGTCATGTTAAAATTTTAATGAGCATTTCCCTGATGACTAATATGCATCTTACAATATACTTACTGAACTTTAGATTTCCACTTTTTGGAAGTGTTCATTCGTGTTTCCTGCTAAGGATTTTTAACATGTTTGGATTTTCAGTACCTACTGAAATTATGTCACTCTTGTTTTTCTCCTTTATTTTGCAATGTTATGATTTATGTTGATTGATTTTTCAATATTAAATCAGTACTGCATTACTTCAATAAAACTCTTGCGTTTAATCTATTTTTCTTGAGTTCACTGCTAGACATGATTAACTAACATTTTCAATAGAATTACTGCCACTTTCTTTCATTGTAAAGTCCCTTTAAATTATCTCAATGTTATAAGCTTTCAAGAATATTCTGGGAAGATTTATTTGCTATTCCTATTTCAGAAAAAAATGTTTAAGTTTAGGAATATTATTTTGTATCTGTTTGAAAGAATACAATTGAAAGATAATTAGATTTAAAGTTTTCTATGTAGTGAGATTTTTGCTTATAGTTTTGTTAAATATTATAAAGATACTTTGATTTTGAACATTTGTGCTTGTCATTACCCCTAATCTACCTAATAAAAGAGTAACATGCTAATTGACCATAACTTTTCAATGCCCACTAGTCAATCAGGAGTATGCAAATTGGTGGGTTAATTTGCATAGGCGGATGCTGAGCAGCCTGGGGCAGGGTGGGATGCTTGTGTTGTTGCCTCTGGGCAGCATGAGAAGGTGGAAAGGCAGCTCTGGGATGGAGCAGAAAGGTGGCCCTAGCCCAGAGCGAAGGCGACGCCAGCAGCCAGGGTAAGGAAGGCCCATTTTTGCACAAATCTTTGTGCATCAGGCCTTTAGTGTTTCAATAAAACTTTTCAAGCATAAAGGAAAGTCAAAAGCCCCATCCAGTGAGTACCTATATAGTCAAAATATGGCTTGTACAGCATATACAGTGGTACCTAGAGATACGAGTTTAATTCGTTCCGTAACCTTGAGGCGTGGGAAACTATGAGACGCTTGAGTCTCAGTAAACTGGTGACTGGTGGGTCGTGTGCAGTTGGCCATCCTGCTCGATTACTCCTATCTCAAATGTTGCTTATATTTCAAAACAAAAATCGCTCACTCGACGGCTCATATCTCATATGTTAAGGCACTCGTATCTCGAGGTACCACGGTATTTTGTTACTTACTTTCCATATAATATTTCATGCATTCTTCTATGCATCCACAAAACTATCTTAATTTTTGTGGCATCTCAGTGTAAATTTAACACTTCCATATGTGTCAGTCCTAGAAATTTCAACATTAACCTCCTTAACCATTTTGATATTTGTTTATGTTTTTTAAGTAAAAGTTTGAAATGCATGGGTCTTAAGCTAAGCACATACAATAACTTTTCATAAACATGTATCTAGTTCCAGATAAATAAACTAGATATTTTTACACTTTGGTGTTTTAAATAATAAAAATGTTGTCCTGAATTTCACTTTACCTGATAATATTAAATAATTAGAGCTAACTTAAAGTTTTTCCACCTATAGAAATCTTTCCAAATTCTGCCTACTTTTGATTGATCCTCTGTGTACTTATGTAGTAATTTTTATATTATTTTACAAAAGTTATAGGTGTTAATGGCAGGAAAATTGGTCTAAGAGGAACTTACCAACAATTACTGAAATTAACAAGTCATATGTAAAAGAGTCAGTAAAAAGTATATTTCATCAGGGGATTCAAATTCATTGGGACAAAGCTGTTTATATTGATCTCTAACTGTTTCTAAGTGTGTAAAATCTGTGGCAATAATCCTTTTAAATCTTGATATTGATTATTGTTTCACATTTTTATAAACTTAGAAGCTATTATTTTTATAGTATACTAGAGGCCCAGTGCATGAAATCTGTGCATGAGGGGTGTGTCCCTCAGCCAGCCTGTACCTTCTCCAATCTGGGATTCCTCTCACAATCCAGGACTGCTGGTTCCCAACTATTCACCTGCCTGCCTTCCTGATTGCCCCTAACCTTTTCTCCCTGCAAGCCTGATCACCCCCAACCACTCCCCAGCCAGCCTAACTGATGCCTAACTGCTCCCTTTTCAGCCTGTTTTCCCCTAACTGCCCTCTGCTGCAGGTCTGGTCAC